>JAHZMT010005494.1:0-12578 GCA_027743785.1 Sinhomidia bicolor
GGGGATCATTAGGAGCAGCGGCGACTCCCGAGGTTGGCCGTTTTGACTGGTGCTGCTGCTGTTTTCTCCTTGGCTTTGACTGACCACTAGTACGGTTTCTCGCTGACTGCCTTGTTGGGGACACGCCAGGACTACTCCTTTCATTAGAGAATGCATTAGAGGGGGACGGGAGTAGCAGTAATCCCTCTTGCAATGAATGGGCTTTTCCACTCTCCACAATCGCATAATCACTGTCATTCAAAGTGCCTTTCAAGTTGACTCTTTCATCTCTCGCCCTGTTTCTGTTGTTGGCTTCAAAGAAAGTAGACGTAGGCGATCTGTTGGACGAGGATGATAGGTTCCAGTGACTACTGGATGTGTTAATGGATGTTCCACTTGTCGTCAGAGTGGATTGAGGAGAAAAGTAGTTGTTAATTCCTTTGGAGGACTCACCACTTGGCAATCTTATTGATGTACCTTTGCCATTGTGACCACTGTCATCACTTTTCTTTTTTTCCCAACCTTTTCCGGACTCACCCACAAGAGTGTCACTACTGTCACCAGCATTCCTTGAGTCAGGATAATTTGGCGGCCAGTGATTTAAATCTGGAGACTTGTTTACCAACAAATCAGCATTTAGAATGGATGGCAAGTCATGTTTCCCATTGCCTTCGGAGCCATTTACTTCCAGATGCTGCTGCTGCTTTTGATGCTGCTGCTGTTGTCGTGATTTCGACGCACGAGACAGAAATGTTTTATTAATTCTCTGCAATATGGTGGAGTTTTTCTCGTCCTCAGCAGAACTGAAAAGACGTTCATAATGTTGGTTGTTCTTTTTTGGGGAAGATGATGCGCTAGGCCTTTTCCTGTTTCCTCCTTCCCCAGCCAAAATTTCTCCACCGCCATCGGTTGTTTCTGTTGATGATACTTCTTTGGGGATAAAATATGAGTTTTCATAAAGTGCAGCAGGAGCAGTGTCATCCGTGGATGAGTAACCGCTTTTTTGTCCTTCATTGCTGGCAGTAATAATGTGTCCGTCTCCTCTTAACATTGTCGGCTTATCTATTATTTTTCCATAATGCTCTGCTCTCAACAACAACGACCTACTCCCAGCATCACCACTGGAGCTTGAGCTGCTTCTTGATGTGCCACCACCACCACCACCAACGCCATAGCTTGCTTCATCACTATTCTGCCCATGCATTTTCCTCGTTGCCACTTGCCCATAGTAATATCTGGAGCGAGCTGCTGCTGCCGCCGCCGTTTCATCGTCTTCCTTCTCCTGTTCCGTGTGTGGCGCATCTCCTTGAGGAATTTCATAAATAGTTTTGGCATCCTGATCCCCATCTTCCTCTTGTGCGTCGTCCCGTTGTTCCTTTCTTCCTTTGTCATCGTTTACTTCATCATCATCATCATTATTCTCCGCATCTTTCATTGTTTGCCGAGAAATGCTCAACTGAGACGAAAAACTTTTGATGGGCTTTACCGGATTTCTTCTCGCCCCAGTTTTTTCGTATCTATCAGATGGGAGATTTGCAATTGTAGCGGAATCGTAATTAAAACGATCTCGCATGTTTGCAGTAGTTATCATCGCATCCCCACCGTAGCCGGTGCTCCTACCACCACCACCACCACTATTTTTACTACTGTACACATCAGCACCACTGGGATTTGTACTTTTGCGAGTTCTGGAAAAACTTTTTCTAGATCGGTAATGTCTTATAGAGGATATAACAGGAAACTTATTGTTATTTACATGGAACACGGCCACATTATCCTCATCGTCCTCCTCCTCCTCTTCGTCGCCGTCATCATCATCATCAGCATTGTTCCGCTCTTCTCCCAAAGTCCCATCTATATTTGAGCTTCTTCTCCTTCCAGCATTCTCTCCTTTGGCAGCATACTCTCCTCGTGCCTGCTGACGTTCTGCCTTGTGGTGGTGGCGGAAGGATGAAGAAATAAAATTTTTAGTTGGACTGTTGTTGTTGTTATTATTGTTGTTACCGTTGATGACAAAGCCACCACCACTACTACCGCTGCTAGTCCCGTTATTATTATTAGCAATCAGTCTAATGCTTCTAATACTTCTAGTTTGTTGACCAACTTTCTCGTTAGCAAGATTTGTGTTACTTCGTGGACTGCTACTGCTACTACCAGTACTACTCTTATCGTAATGACTTTCTGTGGAATTTGTTGGGCCCACATCATCATCCATTCCCTTCAAAAAGTCAGCAACATTGCTGTGCGGGGCCCACAATTTTGACCTTTGTTGCAGATGCTGCTGCTGGGATTTTATTGAAGTTGCAAAATCATCCGAGTGATGAATGTTTGCTGTTGTTGCTGTTGAGGCAGTAAACAGAGCAGACGGGGAGGTGGTCGGTGGAAACAACGTTGATGCGCTTGTGGAACTTTTTACTGTTGAAGATATTATTGATGATGATGATGAAGATGATGATGATGTTGATGATGACGGTGGTAGCTGCGTAGATTGCAAACCTTTTGTAGTAACTGTTATTTCATTTTTCAGTTGAATTACTCCTCTCAACTGAACTGGTCTGCTGCTACTACTACTACCACTCCTAATACCCCCACTAGTGTCCTCACTATTTGTCAGAGAAAGTTTACTTTCACTTACTACAGTCGTTGTTGCACTTGTCCTAATAATATCTGTTGGTATAAGAGTTTCCGTACTATTAGAAATACTTTCGCTAACAGACGCAATTGAATTTGCAGAAGTAATAGTGGGTGTAATAGAAGTTGAGTTTGTCGTCATAAAAGTGGTAGTCGTAGAAGTAGTAGGAACGTCAGATGAAATGACATTTACAGATGTGGACGACGCTGGTACTGCTGCTGCTGCTGTTGATGATGACGATGATGATGTTACCGAGTATGTGGATATTCCAACAACAGTCGCTGGAGGTGAAGAAGACGACGACGACAAAGACTGGCTGCTTTTATTTCCGCTCCTCTTGTCAATAACTCTACTGTTATTATCCTCATCATCAGTCCCATTCCCACACTGACAGAGAGACAACAGCAACAGCAGCACAAGGGCAACGGAGATCGATACTACTGACTGACCTGGCTTCAACAACATGATGCTTCTTTTTTTTCTTCCAAAAAAAACGACTTACACACGTTTACCTCTTACTCACTCTCCTGGGACAAAAAAAAATTGAAAAATAAAAGACCTACTATTACATACATTTACTATATATATTATACTGTAATACATGTACATTAGCACATCTATCCAAAAAAAATCCTCCTCACTATTTTTCACTTAACCTGTTTCAAACATCATTGCAAACAGGTGCAAAGGGAATCCGAGTAAACGACTTGTCACACCACCAGACTTCATAATGCTTCTCATTCTAGTCATGTTTCTTTTTGCAGAGAGAGAGAGAGAAAATATATGTACACACTACACACAAGATAAACTTTTCTCGATGGTATGTGTATACTGAGCATTGAGCGCTTCTTATTTTTCTTCTTCTTTTTTTACGTTTGATAAATTCGTTTCTTCGGCGGAGCGTCCTAGCGAAAAAATGTTGCGTGTGTTTGAACAATCACATTGTGGCGTTTGCCTAAAACGGTGAGCTTTTTCACCCACCTACTTACTTTATATATTACCTAGCATTTCATCATTTGAACAATATGTCATGTCACTGAAGAGAGAAAAAAGAGAAATAAAAGGAGGGAAAATGGTTTTACACTTCTTTTTATAAAGAGTCAGAGGTTCCTTCAGAGAGTAAAAATGTACTGTTTTCCCGGATGAGCTTTTTTATTAGCTTTTGTAAAAATGGGCAATGTTGACACTGACACTACATGTTCAGGTCATATATTTATATAAGTACCTATATAAGTTGTTGTTGTTTTTTATAGGCTTAAGAGCTGCTACTGTTTTTTTCAAAGATGCCTAAAAGATTTTGATGCATTGCCCGTTTTTTGTCAAAATTCTGCTCAGTTGTTGACTGAGAGAGAACTAGTTTTCTCTGTTAAAAAAAGTACATGAAAACTGACAGAAAGTTGCAAAACTTGTTGTTTTTGTGCGTATTTTCTTTGTAGAACCACATCTGACAAAAAATTTCTAGACCAGCCCCTCCTGCTGAGTACAAGTTTATGTACCAAATGAGAGAAAATGAGCAAAACACGATGATGATGGGCAACTTAATACAGGCTGCTCATTTTCTTAGTTTTTTGTCTTGAAAAAAATAATATTTCTCGATGAACTACACAAGTAGTAGTAGTAGACTGTGTATTAAAAGTTAACGCACAAAACTGTGTGTGGTAACGCATTTGTGCGACTTAATAATTTGTCATCGAAGCCAAACTGTCAAAATAATGTGAGCTGTCAGGAGAAGGAAAGTTGGGTAAATTAAAAAAGAAGAGGTAAAGTACAGACCTCGTCGGATAGAACCCAATATATATATATATATATATGCTATATAGTTTTTAACATGTCGCGTTTATATTTTAGACATAATCATCATCATGGTATAGGTAGGTAGTTATCGTCATCATCACGGTAAGAGTTTTTTTTTCTTCTTAATTTACTCGCTTTTTCTCCGTCCTTTCCATTACTGTCCGATCAAGTTATAACGAAAAAAAACAACTCAACTGATGCGTGGCACAACTAAAAGCTTACACAAGGAACACAAATTGCATCGTAACATGTTTTCTCATTTATGTGAGCAATTTTTTTTATATACAAAAGTTCATAACATCATCATCGTTCGTCGATAGTTTGTCTTGTCTCTAATCTTTAATTCTCTTCCCCAACGTTTTCTTTTCGCTGGTTGGTGGTCGGTCTCCTATTCGTCTGAGAAATTATTTCCAACATCTGGAAGAAAAGAAATAAAAAAACATATCATATTACTTTTATAACTTATATTAAAGCATGTGCATGTTCTCAAATTACTTTTGAAACGAAATGACCATAAATTAGTTACATGTTTCATGACAAGGGAAAACTAAAACGGAGGAAGAAAAAACTTGCCGAATTGCTCTATATATACTACTTACCACCACGGCAAAAAAAATACTCTTCATCATCATCATAATCATCAAGTCCCATTACCAAATATACATGTTTATCAGCACAGCAAAAATGCATTGTGTGTTGTTGAATGGGAAATTGGGAGTAAAACAGCAGCACAAAATGGTACATGAGAGAGAGGCGCAAAACATAACAAAAACGGCAACTTTGGTTTTTCTAAAATATTTCATATTAAACAGCTACACAACACCTCCATACAGCCGGCTCTATTATTATTATGTATTATTGCTATTATTTGTATCTTCCTACCTACATTTTTTGGTTCGTCTAGTAGTAGTAGTAGTAGTGTCTAGTGGTTTAGCATAATAATATGTCTTGTTTATGAATGCAATAATATTTTGGACAAAAGAAAATTTCCACTTTTCTGGAGCTTCATGAATGATTAAGTACTTTTTGTGTTCTCTCAACGAGCTCTTACGTTGAATTGAGAAAAGAAAACGGGAAAATGGAAGATTGTTGCATATAGCCCACAATGCAAGAACAACAATACAGCAATATAATAATAATAACAACAGCAGCAGTAGCAGTAGGAGCAGTCACTCTTTATATACTGGAGGAGCTAAAGCAAAATAGGAAACAAAAAAAAATAGAAACTGCCTACACAACGGAACCGAAGAGAAATGCACTTTGTTACGCGATGAACGATACGTACTTGTTCTCTCGGTTTTTGAAAGCGTAACAAAATCCTTCAAGGCAGTTAAGAGAAGGAGGTGTAATAATACTACTACTACTGGAAAAAGTGAACAGCATCGCATCGCATAGTAGTAGTAGTAGCAATGTGTCAGCAAAATGAAATGTTATACTCACGTAAAAAGGTGGAGGCTGTCTGACTGCTGCGAATGGATTATATTGTGCTTTTTACTACATCTTTTTCTCTGTATAAAAAAGGCATCTTATAGTTTACTAAATAGTATTATATTTCCTTTGCCATTCTGTCCTGCTTTTTGTGCATGCTTTCTACCATTAATCAACCAGTCATGTGCACAATGGAGGGAAGAAGAGAAGAGAGAGAAAGAGAGAGAGAAAAAAAAATACAAAGAATTTGATGTAGACGAGGAGCAAGCAAGAAAAAAAGGATTCTTGAAGAACGCACGGATAGTCATTTTCTTCTTCCTCTTATTATTCTTTTTTATTTGAAAACCTTGATATATAAAAATTCTTCCTTTCACTTTAGCAATCATTCAGTAGTTTTCATAAAGTGAATTTGAATTGCTGGAAAGAAAGGGAGAGGGAGGGAGAGAGAGAGAGAGAGAGAGAAGATGACGAGGATGATGTTGTAATCGGCCTGTCTTTCATTTCACTCAACTTTCTCTTTTCTTCACGTATTTTATGACAGGAGAAGAACAGGTTTCACCAACAGACAATTTGAAAACTTTTGATCTTATTTTATTCTCTTCCTACTTTACTACTCTATATGTGTCTAGTTTAACAATCAAGCTAGCCATGAAGAAGATGATGTTGATGACTATGTTTTATCATCATCATCGCCGTTGTAATTAATACATCAATCTTTAAAATGACAGCAGCAGAAGCGTAGGTACATATTATGCAAAATATGTTTATTCAGTTTGTTTGATAGTGATGCTGAAAATACTCTCTCTCTCCCTCAGAATCAAGTTTAATTACGCTTAACGTCGTCGTCGACAGTTTTCACTGAAGAAATATTAAGCAATTAATTAACATTACGACCTTCACCATATATACCCTGCTGCTGTTAAAATAAACACACGAGCTGCAAGCGAACGCATGGATGGAAAAGTGAAAATGTTAGAGACTGCTTATGTTCTCGGAATTTTCATAAATACATTTTCCAAAGTGCTTTCAAAGTAAATAATGCATACTAGTTTCTCACATAACACACAGCAGTTTCAGGAAAGCTGACTCTTAAAAACAGATATTATGTATGTATAACGTATAACTAACTATATTTGTTAAAAATAGCAAAACCTTTCGCTTCATTTAACTGCCTATTTTCATCCTGCTATTTTTGATGTTGCAAACACTTTGCAACTCAAACGCATTCTTCAAGGCCAGAGGAAGAAAGCATATTATTATTTATTTACTTTTGAAACTAGGTCACAGATAGATTTTTTTTCTTCAAAAATTATCGCCCTTTTGAACAAATTAAGATATTAAGATTTCATGTCTTTGTAGCTTTTCTCCTTTTGAATGCATACATATGCATCGGGGCTTTTTTTCTACACAATGCAAATTCCCACAGGAATCCCTTTCTTCTTTTTCTTGTTTGTAGCCATTTTTATACTTTCTGTTTTCCATGCTTACTTACTCTTTTTTTAAATGTGTTTTTTCATGGCACTACTACCACCATAATCCTCAATATCACTATTTGAGTGGGTAGTGAATAATAGGGTGTAAACCGTTCAAGAAAAAGGTTTCCAACACACCAGCACACATAGTTTCACGAAAATAGATTACCTATCTTAGTTTCTCTGTGGCTTTGTACATTCATATAAATGGTGCTAGTATAATAATGTACTGGAAGAAAAAATATGTTTGAAACTTTCTCTCGGCATCAAGCGGAGGATATAAAAGTTGGTGCTTAAAAAACTTACTGATCTTTTTTTTTCTCTTTCTCCCTCTCTCTCTCTCTATTTACCACACACTGCTACCGGCTCTTCTCAGTTGTATGTGTACGTACACCATGTTTCATCGAGGTTTTTTTTCTATTTTCCTTCACTAACTAATATCGTTTCCACATGGCGTGCTTGTTGGTTCATCTCAACATATTACTCCATCCATGTCTCTTTCCTTTAGTGTGGTCGTTCTTTCATGAGTCGACAGACCAAAAAAACTGTTGAAGTACACAAGCGGTGTGTGTGTGTGTGCTTGTGTTTTTGGGCTGTCTATAGTTGGTGAGGAGTGTATATATTTTTGAAGAAATATGAGGAGTTATGTAATATCCTGGATTATTGTTACCATTCTCGAGTATGACGTACCTTAAATGAAGTGACAAGGGAAGCGAATTCTTGCAAACTCTCTGCTGCTGCTGCCGTTGCTGCCACCGCTGCTGCTTACGTTTGTCACACATAGTTATTTGCCTCAAGTGTTATACAAAATGTATTATTTTTTTTGTATAAAACCAAGCCGAGAATAATATCGTGCAATATTGTTGCTCAAGCAAAAAATAATAATATTGTGTGTTGTTGTATATACATTTTTTATGTAACCTACAAAATCTTGTACTGTTTTTACTACTATATATGCTCCACATGGCCGGTAATGTTTATCCCTCCCTATGCTTGCTTGCTTGCTTGCTTGTTTCGCAATTTTGGTAAAAGCAGAGAGAAAATTACTTTCACTGGGTTAGAAACTACTGCGACACTCCATTCAAGTCAAACCGAGGGGAATGGCAAATGGCGAGACAACTTTTCGGGGATCTCTCTGGTTTTGTTGCTATTATTTTATTTTTTTCTGTTTGTACTATCAAAAATATATACAAGCAAACATAGTCAATTCACATCTCTATTTATATATATATGTATTATTTTCACATTCCGTGTCAAATTTTATTCCTTGTAACATCCATACAAAATCTGTATGATGTGCTAGGATTCCACTTGAGTGGGATTCTATTGCTTTCATAAAAGAGAGAGAGAGAAATAAAGTAGGCACACGGTTGTAAAATTAATAATGTTCCTGGGATTATATGTTTGTCGTCACAAAATTGGAAGCGAGAAAGCTACATTTACATTATTATGATAATGATGAGCGATTTTAAAGAAAAGCTTGCTGCCAGCCAGCCAGCTCTCTTGTTAACTAAAGGCAGCAACGCCAGAAAAAAAACTTTATTCTGCTGAAAACCATAACCAAATAATAATAACCCATGCAATGCACTGTGTCGCAGTCACATACCTACCCAATATTTATGTACACTTTGACATAATGCTTACAATTAGTGTATCTCTCTCTCTGCATACGCCAAAGTTATGTTACATGAGCGCAAAACTATGAAAAGTATTTTATCGACATTTTATTTACAAGTTTTCAAATAGAGCACAATGGGAATTATTATTATTATTACTACTACTACTGTTGTTACTATTCTTAAACTTTACTGCATCCTCATTGCTTCTACCAACCAACCACCACCACAGCACACACACACCATCATCATTTGCTGCTCTACTACAATTTCTGTTACCCTTCTTCTTCCTGGCCGTCTGCTATGGCTATATTTGCTCAGGAAATGATGCGGCTCCAGGGAGTAGTATAGCCGAATTGTAGTAATAGTATTTCGTAGTGGTGGTGGTAGTAGTAGTGACATTGGTGGTGTGTATATGTTGTGGTGTGTTCAGTGACCTAGCTTTTGAGCATGAGCTTGCTTACTCGCTTTCTCCTTGTTGTTGCTGCTTTTCAGCAACAGCAGCACCACCATCCACCACCGACTTTTATATGTGTACCTATTGTATATAGTACCCATACGAGGAGCATTTAGACACTTTTGCTACAGCGTGTGGATCTCTAAAAGAGCCTTAATATTGTCATATCATTGTCACTGAGAAAACTTGCTCCTTTCTCTCTTTTTTTTTGGTGTATAAAATGTACGTGAGCTGTAGGTATACGGAAAATACCGGTTTTGACGTGAGCACAAAAGAGCGAGGTTAGCTGATAGGGCAAATAACCTGACAGAGACTCTCTCTTCTTTGTGTATACGCGTAAGCGCTGCTGCTGCTGCGACTGTATTATTAGCAGTGTATCACACAATATTCTTTGGAAAGAGGAGGAAGAAGGGAGAGTTTTACCCGTGAAATGAATGAGAGAGAGAGGCTGGGGGCATATCTAACAATTTATTTACGTATACCTATTCTTCCACTAATATGACAAGGATAAGAAAGAAAAAGTTTCTCTTCCTTATTCACTTTTCAAGGATAGCGTAATGCATCAGGTACATAGGTATATATGTAAACCTATAATATTATTGAGGAAAGCAGAGAACCTGATGCGAAAAGAATATAATAGTCTTGTTTTCTTCAGTATTTCATTCACATATCGGCATTGTGTACGTACGAGCGAGCAGAGAGCAGGTTTTTTTCTACAAAAAAAGGTCCTTTGAGCTTTTGCCTTTTTTGTCTTGTAAAGTCATTGTAGTGGCTGAGGCGTGTGTGCGTGCATTGTTTACGTCGTTGCAAACCATAACAAAGATGCCATGCTGAAAAACACTTTGGGCTATATAATCATATGCGATAGTATATTTATTTACTACTACTACCTCTACCTATCTTATAATTTCACCGACAGGTATACCCATTATAGCTCCCACGTATGCTATTTTCATGCCATTTTTGGCGCATTGCTGGAGAGACCACGTTGCCATTTGCTCCCCAGACATTTTCGTTTCATTTAATTCAAATAGGTATTACGCCGGTACATGTTACATCTTTGTGGCCCTTTTTCCCCCGTTTGCGAATTGAATTTATAAAGTGAATGAAACACACACAACAGAATCTACTACGAGTTTAGTTGTAGAGATGTCGTTACATAAAGTTGGGGTATCTTTTTGCTCAGAAAAAAATGTTTTAAATATTTTTTTTTCGCTTTTTTATTTACCCAACTGAAGTACTTAAAAGCACAGCAAACTGAAAATAAAAAACGTCTGTGTCATTATTACCCCTGCCTATTACAAGGGCTAAATGAATTTTTGAGATGGTACGTCCGTACGTGCTCTTATGAATGAACTTTTTTTTGTTGTAAAAATGGGAAAATAATATATAGGGAGCAGCAGCAACAGCAACAGCACTTACGAGAAAACCACAAACGGAGAAGAAGAAAAGGAAGAAACAAGTAAGTACGTAAAGTGGTTTGATGATGTTTGCGGTTTTCCGTGTGAACGTTTAAGGAAAAGACAAGAAACCGCTTTCTGTTTGTACCTTGAAACAAAAAAGGAAAAAAGAGAAAAGTTATATACCTACTTGGATGTTGGGAAAGAAACTCTTTTGGTCAAAATGTAAGAAAGTACAATATATATAGCAAAAAAAATTTCAAGTGGGTTTTCTTCGCAATCGATGACGACTAGTACTAGTACTGCTACTGCTACACAGAACGACAGAGAAACAGCTGAAAAGCTCTGAGTGTATAATGAAGTTATACCGAAACGTGGTTACTTATACCGTCATAAAAATATATGTGCTAAATTACTTATACGCTTTTGATAAGTACACACCATTTGAATATAGTAAAACTTTCCCCTGTAAGCTGCTCACTCACTCACATATAAAGTCATCCTTTTGTGGTTTTTTTCCACATAGCAAACATTCTCCCACCCAACATCTCCAACAAAGTGAATCGTATAAAATGCTGAGGCATACATAATAGACACATGGAAAAAAATAAGAAGAGAGAGAGAGAATGAGAGAGAAAGAAATTCGCTACTACTACTACCATTTCGCTCAGTAGTTCCGTTTTAACAACTTTTTCTGTCTTTCCATTTCTCATCTTCAACAACAGCAGCAGTGAAAGGGAGAGAGAGAGAGAGAGAAAAAAAGAGAAAAGGGATAAAATCTAGTTTTAAAAAAAGAGTGCAGCAGAGCAAAAGTGTTTCGTCAAAAAAAAGAGAGAGAATGAGAGTCAGTCAGACTATCATCATAAAACGTGTTTGAATAAAACACATGCATAAGCATTTTGATGGCTACATATAAATGCACTAAATTTTCTTTTTCTTTTTTGGTTTTAGTTTGGTGTGCTTTTAAGCTAGCTACACTTTTGTGGCATCTATAAACTAAAAAGATAAAAAACACCATTGACAGGTAGTATTATTTTTTGAAAGAATAAAATTTGTGGTTGTTGAAAAATATATATTATTTATGGCGTACCTTATGGAGATCATTTTTTTCTCGATCTAAAGTAGATTTTCAGCTAAAACGGCTGTACTACTGGAATAATAACAGGAGTACTTTATAAAAGCATAAAAAAATGCATGATTGAAGCTGGTTTTACTACTGCATACCTACACAATTTCTATCCAACAAAACGACTGACTTATTGACAGACTAGTATGGGGAAAAGAAATAAATGGAAGAAGGTTTGTAGTGTATGGCAGGCAATGCAACAGAGCGCAATCTTATTCTCATTCTTCATCATCATTCACATTTTCTCCTGTCGCGTAAAGGCATTCCATTTTTTTCTTCTTCTTCTTCGTCTTCTGCTGCTGCTAGCTTACCATTGTTGAGGTTTGTATTATGGCGAACTCTTTGACTGATTGAAGAATTGTGCTAGTTTATGTGTACACGAGATGGATTGACAATAAAAGAAGGAGAATTTTTTTTTCTTTTTGGGGTTTCTTTATTTTCTCAGTTTTTCTTCCTTTTCTCCTTCAAATATGAGCATGATAAGGAAAAAAAAGTATCTTGGAAAGTATAGACTGATCGGAATTTTTTTTCGTGTGCTTTCTCTTTACAAATGTAGAGAAAAGGTATGTGGCGTGTGTGTGTGTGTTTGCGTTGGAATTTCCGTGAGAAATTTTACTGACTCCTTCAGGAGTGAAGTGGTATTCCCACGTATTTCTTGTATATAAAGTAGTAGT
>JAHZMT010005495.1:0-17718 GCA_027743785.1 Sinhomidia bicolor
ATTTTATAGTTTTAAAGCAGAGAGTTGCATGATTGAAGTGTAATAATAAGTACGTGCCTATAGCGGTGGTCATTATTTGTATTAGTTGTTGTAGTCGCTACTATATAGAGCTCTTGATGCTAATTTTACCTAAGTTTAGTACTATTTCCCTACTATTTCGACAACTTTAAATGCAAGTTTATTTCATTGTTTGTATAATGTATGTATATTAGTCATTTGTTAGTAAATTTAACTCGATACGTAAGAGGAGTATACACAGTATTCATTAAATTAATTGTATTTTATATGGCACTTTCGCTAGCCAAATTGTCAGTAGCAAACAGGAAGTTCAAAACTACAACCTTCAACAATACACATTATTACAGGTGTGATATTATGCATTGGATTGGTGCTGATGTATAAAGGTAACTTAACAGAACAGACAAACTATATAACAATGAGTTAACGTTTAGTAGTCATTCTCATTATTATCCGTTGGTACGTGCCCCTCTACAATAGTATTGCACTTACAAAAAAATCGCACGTTCCTTTGCTTGGGCATTTCTTGCAAACAGTAAAAAAGGGATGCATTAGTTCCGTGCATAAAAGCGGATATGAACAATTCGCATTGATGATACAATCGATTATGATGATGATATATAAGTGACGTCGATAAAAATAAAATAAATAGATACAACGATTACGACAGACATGTAGTGAAAGATACATACCTAAGCATAACCTCAAGTTACCTCATGACTTTGATTTGATAGTAAATTGGTATTGGTGATGAGGAAAGTATAGGGCTTGGGTTTGTTTGCTGTAGTCTGATATGGTCATGGTTTGCGGTCACGGTTTGTTGTCTGCTAAGTAATGTAGGATCCACCTGAACATTGGTATTTTTTCCTTTGCCACGAATTTGTACTTTCACTAGATCTACTGAATCACGCATTTTTCGTTGGCTGAACTTCTCGAGATATCCGCAAGACTAATATCCTTCTCAATTTCCTCATCTTCCTCAATCCTATAAAACCAGCAAAAGCTTGCTTTTAGGAGCTAAACAATCAAAAGTGGCAGCCCATACCTTTGGACAGTTTACCATATATGTACTTACTCAGCAATAATATGGTATGTATATTCTTTCCATTTAAATTAACATACGTAATAGATGAAAGTAAAAACAATGTAAAAGGAAGCTACTTAAAGAAAGAAATATTCCAAATCAAATTAAACTTACGCTTTCTCTTGATCATCCATGTGACTCACAAGCTCATCCCGTTGATTGACAACTACAATTAGCTCTTGCAACAAAAGAGATTCCCTTACCCGGTCAGCTTCTGACTTTTGAAATTCTGTAAGAAAACAAATAAATTCCAAAATAATGCAATGTCAAAGCATACCTCAATTAAGGTTCAACCAACCTTATTTCTACATGTGAATATTCATTTTTTTCATTTACATGAGCAACATGTAATTTTTTTGTACACTGAACTAACCTTTGAAAATACATATCAGTTTTTATGCCACCAAATCATTGCATAAAGCGCCATTCACGTAGCAGTTACACACAATACGATTCAACCAAATTCTATCATACTGCATACTCACAATCAATTCCAATGTTAAGCAGCTACGTAGTAGAAAGAGGAACTGAAAGGATGCAACTTTGCAGCAAACTTACTGTACTAGCCAAAATTATTTCCCTTTCCTTACCTACAACTTTAACAACAATCGTCTAATCTAGACCCAGCTATGAACCGAAAAAGAAAAGCGGATTAAATTCTTCCTGTCGTCCCACTCTACTTTCTTTATTTACACAAATCTCGCACGGATGGAACAATAATGACTACTTGAAAACTATTCGTATAACAACCGTATCATCAGTATCCCTAACCGACATCACTTCCGTTATGTTGTTCTAGCCAGCACAACGGTGGAAAATACACAAGTATATAGCCAAGTGAAAATGTAATTCAGTGTTTACAAAGGCATGTACTGTACATATGAATAATATCAAATTCTAATACAAGATGAGGAGAATTTAAACTTTTTTGAATTTGAGAAATATATCTCCAACCGAAAACACACATGCATTAACCATCAATTCTTGCAACCGCAACAGCCAAGTAGACTATTTAATAAATATTCATAATACAGAAGAGAAGAATAAAACGAAATAAATATATCCCTATATCTAACATATTGGCTAAAAAATTCAATTAAAAAGAAAGAAATCAAATGTAGAGGAGACCTTAAAGATGTACTCTAGAAAATGTTGCATACAAACAAGAGTTATACAAAATTTACAAACGCAAATTCATACAATGAAGGAGAAACATTTCTCTCTCCTGACGTCTGCTAGCTGATAAATTCAAAAGGGGGAAAGTTTAACGTAGCATGCAACAATAATAACAGAAACCAAGCTTAACTTTTCTAGAAGCAATGTCGGCCGACAAGGAAAAGAACTAGCCAGAGAAGCATAAAAGCAAGTTGTTGTGTTATAGAAAGAGAGAGAGAGAGGGGAATAGAAAAAGCAAGTGAAAACGAATGAGGAGAACAAGAAGAGCGAACCCACTTGAAAACATGTTCAACTACTCCACTCTTTCTGCCTCTTCACACATTCCACATCAAACAGTTGAAAATGGACCAGAAAAACCAAGGGGAAGTTAAGCGGCTTACATTTCTGTGATTGGCAATCAGTTGGAGAGGAGCCTTTCACTGACTAAATGAAAGCATGAGAGAAATACTTGACTGCAGCAGAAGAGAGGAATCGCTACTGAAAGTATTACGCACATTTGAGGAAGAGAGCACATGTATAGATAAATAAATAAATGTAAGAATAAGAATGTAACGTATTCAAGATATAAACGTATTCCAATAGCTGGCAAGATAAAACATAAATGTTTAACCAACATTTTACTAGTTTATTTGCAGTGAGTAAAAATAGGTAACTTTCTATTTGGTGAACCTAATTTAGCGTCAACTTAAGCTAAGACAGGGGCAACGAACTTTTAAAGTAATTGAGAGGAGATATTATTGAGTCCTACATTATTATTCTAACCATTAGCTTCTTTTTACCTTTTTTACATCTCATAATCACTATCTGCAAAACGTTTCATACGTTTCACAAAATGTATAACCAAATGCTGAAGTCCAGCAGTTGCACTCGAATGCAATTGATTACAAAAAATGCATACCTATATGCAATCTGTAATTTAACAATTTAAAATACAAAAGATTTCACTTCAAGTGCGATGAAGTGAAGTATCCTATGTACAATACATACGTGAACGTCTCAAAAATGCAATGATAATATACCTAATGGTAGTTTTTAACGAGACACATTTTTTTCAACGTTATGATCACGAATATTAAGAAATGTTTCCATCATCGTCCATCATGTTTTCAAAAAAAGTCCACCAGTAATCCAGTTGTTTATCAATTATCATTGACAATTTTCCGTCGTATAAAGAAAGATTAAAATGTACAAACCTACATATAACTTGTCAATCACAAGTTGGTAATATAATTTCTGAAAGCAAGCCATGTTAATAAGTTATGCACACAATAATGCATTGTGTTCCCAAAAATGCATAAGAAAGAAATGATATTGTAATCCAATTTTATAGAAAAGAAATACATAATTTCCTTTTTCATAAACAACAAAAGTACAAGATATAGAATAAGAAAATAGCCCACCTTCTGCTAATCCTTCCAGCAGAACATGCAATCATTAACAGACTGTTAAATTAAAACCCTGCATTATGTACATTTAGTATTCATTACAGCATATACATAATATGAAAAGAAACGATCAAAACAAATGGACCGCAGGACAAATATGAACTCCTCAGAGAATGAAGTTCAACTTAAAACTTGTTATGTGATACAAGAAAACTTTATTTTAATGAAAAGCCTTTGATGGCATATGGATTAACGTTTTCTTTACATCAGCCTAAACCCAAAAAAGATGGCTAAAAGCTTAGTACAGTTCCGAGGAAGAAGTGACCTCGGTTGTTATAAAAGACGGTGGAGTGCAAGCATACCTACGTACAACAATGCTCGTTCATGTGCAATATAGCACAATACACCCCTGCTTAGTGACAACCGTGGATGTACAAACACCACTGGTGCATTCCACAATGAGCCACCAAATCCGGATTATAACATTCTTTACCTGCATTGAACCATTAATTACCTTGCATTTTTACCAGAATATTATTTAGATTTATGTTTTTATGAAATTTAACTCGAACTTTAATTCTTCTGGTAATTTATACGACAATGAACATCCTTTCTAGTAAACGGGCAATATTTTATCAGAGTAAATCTTTTTAAAAATATATTATATTGTTGCAAAACATTTTTATCCCATTTAAATAATCCTATTTGGTAGGACAATAGATGTATATAGTATTATATATATCTATTGGTAGGACAAAAATTGTTTACGGAAGCATTTTTACTTGCAATTTGAGGATTTCATGCCAAAAAAGAAGAATAAAGATTTACATAAATTTGAATGTACCGTTTTTTCAATAAGGAGTACAATATTTTGATTGATATGAAATAGCATAACCTTGGTAGAGTAGAAAGCTGACCCAGATTTTTAAAAATCTGGATAGATAGGTACCTACTCTTTTCTATGAGACTGAAGTAAGCCTTCATAATAACTTTATTATGTACAAATTGAAGAATAAAAATATTCAATGGTTTGATTTATGCTATGCTATCGACATTTTTGATTTTTTCAGAACCTACGTTATACGTTATGCTATATGTACAAATACAAATGATAAAAAATTTGTCTTACCATCAATTGCCAAAATTTTTCGCAATTCCTCATTCAGTTGTTCGTACTTCCGCTCTAGATTGTCTTCCTTTTCTCTGCAAATAAAAAAATCAGATCATTTCAATGAAAGTTCATTTTTCTCATAGCTATTCCAAGGTTGGCTCGTGTAGTAAAGAAGCACCATCGATGGTGCTTGTTTATACTACACACGAACCTTGAACTATTCCATCTATTTATACAATTTTACTTTTTTGAACCTTTTTGTTAAGTATAGAGTTTTTCTAATTTACCATTGGTTATCTAAAAAAAGAGTTAAATCATTAAGCTCTGTTAAAACTTACAAGATATTCAGTTGCATTTGTCTTCTAATCAAAGCATTCTTCTTGTTCACCAAAGTAAACCATTCACACATCAGATGGTCTTCTTCAGGCGGATTATCGCCTAAATTGGTATTGGAAAAATAAAAGTTATAAATACTTACACAAGTGACTTTATTCTTTATTATAAGTTTGTTAATTTTTACCTTTCTCCATTACACCCCTTAAGTGCTTTTCTAACTGACGAGCTTTTTCATCAATTGCTTCTTGTTCATCTTCCAAGCGCTCCTGTTCATGCTGATAGTATGTTCTACTCTCCACGCTTGTAGTTCGGATCGGCTGTAATTTACCAAGTTTTAAAAACCGTCCGTGAAATTTTAATTTGGATTTTATATGTTAACTAAACGTGTAATTATTTAGTGTATATGGCTTACATTTGGAGGGTCTCTCTCTGGTGACATCTTTTCCAAAATTGTTTGAAATGATTTTAATTTCGGTTTTGAACTAGTAATTGGACCAGAATGAGAATTTGCAACGTTTTTGTTGTTAACTTCAGTCTTTATCGAACTTTCTTGACCGGGTTCACCAATTGATGGGTGAGATACGTTTCCATTTAATTCCTAAAGTAAAAAGTGTTAAAATTCATTTCTGCACCAACTCTTATCTTACCCAACAAACCCTTATCTTATCTAATGTTGTGCGCAAAGTTTGCACTACAAACTACGTGTAAGTCATATGTAAATAAAAAAAGTAGTGAGATAATGAACTTTATGGTATGTACTTTAGCAGAAAGATTATCACAATATTCCTTGGGGATGGACGTTGATCTGGAAGGACTATTAAGACTACGCTGCGAAGGAGGCTCCGATGGAGGCGTTCCTGAATGACTGCTTGATCTGGACGTATTGTCTAACGTAGGACTGATTATACCCTGCCGAGCCTCTGCTATCATGCGACGAGCCCGTTCTCGTAGTTGCTGATGGCGGTCACTGTCGTCCTGTAAAGAAAAACAAGTTCAGTTTAAACTCCAGATATTTAAAAATAAACAGCATATCTATCTTTAGATACCTACTTTCGAAACCTACTTTACTTATTATCATTTACTATCATATTTACATATCATTTGCTTTATAGATTATACGTACCGTGCCACCGACTGGCGTTGTAGGTTTTGATGGAGAACCTTTTATAGACCCATCTCTCTTGGCATGTTCAAGCATAAGCCTTGCTCTCTCTCGTAACTCCTCATGACGAGCAAGAAGTCGCTAAATATGACAAAATATTAACTTAAAAAAATAGCACACAAAAAGTAATCTAATCTAAAAGTTAATACTAACGTACCTGTTTATTAACATCACTATCACGGCGAGTTGGGGACAAATCAAGAAGACCGGGAGCGTCTGGATCTGGGATCCCAACTATACCCTGAAAGTTTAATTGCAAATTAATTACCTATATAAACATGCATATTCTGAAAATACTATTCAATTAAGAATATAACTATTTAAGTCTTTGCTATATACCCTATGAACAGGGGTTACAGGTGCGCTGTACTGCTTGATTGTATTTGGTGACTGAACACTATCATCTTCATCATCGGATCCTAAGGGATCAGTATACTGGCGTCTTGTCATAAGAATTTGTTTGGAACCATTATTTAAGGACGAATTGCTCTGTTAAAACATAAAAAATTGCATTGCAGAATAGATTTCACAATATTATTAAAGACTCACACAAAATCTCATTTTTGTCACCTTATTGTTATTGCTTGAAAATGAATTCTTTATTTCTTCCAGTTTATCTATCAAAGAATCACTTTTCTTAACCCCAGTGGAAGAGGACGGTGATCTATTCCCACTATCTCTGCCGAATTTATTTAAAATATTTTGAAAGGATATAGGGGATCCACTATGACTATTGTTGTTTGCTTTCTCTGGAGAAAGTGCCCTTGCAGAATTGACTGATGACGAGGAATTGCTATGACTGATAGATCCCGATTTTCTAGACCCAGATTCATCCTTTGCAAAACTGCGATTAGCACCGGTGGATGAACTGTTGAGATCCTTTCCTACGCTACTTTCACGACTAGTACTGGTGCTTTTAGAATTTCTTCCCGTATTCTTCATGTTCATTATTTCCTGCTGCAGTATTTGCTTTGTTATAGCGTTATCCTCCTCGTTTTCTCTCTGGCCTACAACATACTGAGACTGGGATCCTGTAGCTCCAAGATTTTGAACTTCCAGTTGACATCCTTTACAGAAAAATGAAAGAAATAGAGAATAAAAGTACTGTTGAAATAATGATTGCACAACGGTGGTAAGAAATTTTGTACAAAAAGTAGTCCAAATCTAGCTTGGAGATCTTCAGCTTATTGAAGTCTCTATTAAGCGTAAAAAAGCAAAAAAATGCACATACCTATTATTATCCAGAAAACAGAAAGCAACCAAATGGCATTACGCTTGTTTAGTTCATATTGAAATCCATATTATCATAAAACACATTGCATCATAAACTACTGAAAACAATATTAAAGTTTCCATTTTCAAGAGTTTCCTCGTGACACGCTCCTCAAAAAATAAGCAGTTGGAGATTTTTTTCCAGAAACATAAACCGAAATCGAAATACTGAACCGGAATAAGAATCACTTATTAGTGCCTATTTTTGGAGACTACAACAAGGATAACATTTCACTTTTTATTTTACGGGTGCCATCTAATACTTACGTGAGAGATGCTCATAAACTGTCAGACCAGCAAACAAGTTTGGAGAAAAGGAATGAGTTCCTTAACTTTAACTTGCGTGCAGGGTTCACGTAAGATGGGTAAGTTGTCTGCTCGTCGCTTTGCTCACTGCTATCTATATCTTTTGTGCAATACAACCATCACACCATGCATACCACATCAATGTTTTCTCTAGAGACAGCTCAACAAAAAGAGAAAGTAACGGTGGTGGTGGTGGCGGTGATAGTCGGTACTCAATCTATATACACTATGCATGCTTTCATTTTACAGAAAAGCTCATCTTTGCTTTTTTCTTTGTGTTTTCCGTCAGAATGCTCGCCAAGAGAGTCATTTATGTCATTTTTCAGTCTACATCTGTTGTTCTATTACGTGTTGAAAACTTTCAAACAGCCATCACATAAAATTTACTTTATGTCCGTACTATTACCTACCTATACATAGAAAAACATGTTGGTTATGTCATTCGTGTATCTTATTTTGTTCGTTCTTTCCTCAGAGATTGAGTTTATTATCACAAGAAAGCCATACATAAGTAGTAACAGCATCGTTAAAAACAATGAAATATCTAAAGAATCTGTTATGATAAAATCTATGCTTATACGATGGTAGTAAAAAATCTTCCAACAAACTCATCTATAGACAAAGCCCAGAAAATATTTTGACGAGCGAAAAAAATAGTAAACATGGCACATGTTGTAGGTTGTACAGGTCAAAGCAGAAGGTCAAATGGTAAAAAAAGTCTATTCAATAATTAATTGGATGTCGCTAAAATAACTTTATGAGGTCCGACAGCAACATAAAAACCTTTCGTTATGTACGTTTCACAATGCCTTTTAGAATTGTTTATAGCAAAATATGCATGCTCATAAGGTCGCTATCCTCAATATAACATAAAGAATCAACTTACATAAGTTCCGGGTGAAAACGGTGTACAACAGCACAAAACGCTAAACCATTTCTCCAAGATGTAGTCATGTTGGTTATTTTGACACCGCGATACCCTCTGGTGACCTCTTTGCACCAAGTTAAAAGGTCTTGGCTCAACGTGGCGGTTCCAAATCCAACCATGTCTACCTGTAAGTTAAATACAAAATTTTTAAGTATTAGTAAAATAAAGTTAAACTAACTTAAAGACAGTTACATAAAACGTAAAGGTGTAAGTTTAGATAACAACTCGACAAGTAAAGCACACACAGGCGCGTTTACTTTATGGTTGGTTTACTAACAGGTAAATGGAAAAAGTTTGCTCTGTTCTCTAGTAGTATAAAGATGATAAAAAAGTAAAGTGAGTCATAAAATGAAAGAAAACCCTTTTTATTTTATGTGTATAGTATATATGGGCACAAGAAACTAAAAATATACGCTAAAGCCATACCTTAAGTATATTATCATATATGTTTATACGATGTATATGAAAAGCAAATTCAATATACCTACTCAAGCTCGCTCAACTCATCGTCAGTATCGTTACAGCATGCACGCACAAACATATCAAAAAAACCTTGAAACTATGTTGAATGGAAAAGAAAGTAAATGAAGTACACCAGATAAAATAACAAACAATCCGTATGAGGAGAAAATACGAGGAAGACACTTTTCCAAGAAAAAAGTCTAGAAAATACCTTCTCTTTGCCAGATTCCAAAAAACACAACCAAATGACTTCTTATCTTTCATTCTTTCGTGCTATATATATATAAGTATGCACCTATACATACAGACACCCTATAGCAGTTACCACTGTTAATGCCATAAACAGCATACAAATAGATCCTGGAAGGTAGCAGAAATTAAAGACGCGACGTAATATACCTAAGCAAAGCAAGGAAAAAGAAAATTCCTTTGAGAGACCATTTCGGTGGAAATTACATGGTTGCTTCTCTCATCCTATCACACCATCTTATACTTGCCTTAATACTTAAATGAAAAAGTTTTTTTTACGAAAATAAGAGAAAATGAGACAAGCGGATCCTCGTTCACTTGAAGAAGTTGTCTCCATTGGCTTGGCACTTGACACTTGAAATTATAGATATGCTGTGAACATATAAATTATTTTTTACTTGTTGTGTACACTGCTGATATACTTCAACAACTTACAACCACATTGCTGTAAGGCTGTAATTCACAGAAATAGCAATCTGGCACAGAACAACCAGAGTTTCACAAAATGTGGAAAGCCAACTAGAAATGCAAGGTGGAGACTTGTACTTGTACCTTTTTTTCTTGTAGTAGTTGTAGTTTTGTAGTGTTATGTAAAATCTGAGAAAACCACAAAAACGTAATTAATGCGCTCAGATCTAAAAAGAAAAAAGTGACGAAAAAAGTAAGGAACATAAATAAATAAGAAACTTTTCAAAAGCATAAGCATAAAAAGCTAATTCAAAAACATTATGCAATAATACATAAAAGACATACTTTCTAATAAAATGTACTATTGTGGGTCTGACTGATTCTATCTAATGGAAGAAAATACAGGGGAAAGTTAGAATGTAATTATTTATTATTACATATGTACATACAACAAGTAGAAAAAGCATAAACGCACATTTTTGTTACTGCACTAAACAACTGACATACCTACGCACTATACCTACATACTACCATTTTGAAATTAATAATATTTATAAGTCAAAGTAACGAGTAAATCATTTACCATACACCCATATATGCTTTAAAACAGTTTTAAATATTCTAAGATGCAGCACGATGCAAGAAATTATGAAAGATGAACTTGTAATTGAGCGTTATTAATATTATTAATTAGCGAGTACATTTTAATATGCTGTTCTGTTAGACAAAATAATAAAATAATATACACATAAATTATAACTGTAGGGTTTCGTCTGTAAGCAAGCTTGTGTTGAAATAAAGCAAAGATATACATAACATGAGGGAAGAAGGTGATACGATGTTATCTTTGGATACATACAAACTTTGAATGATTCAAATAACTGTTGCACCGAATCATCATATAACAAAAACGCAAAAAGAAGAAAGTAAAAATGAACTTACATTATCTGATGCTGAACTAGCTGAACTGAAATTCAATGGTTTAAGTGCATTCCTGTCCGGTCGATCAGAATCTTTTCGGGATGATTCATGAGTTGGTACATCTTCGTCTTGAGAGTGGTGAATTTTTTCTTCATTTACCCTACATAGTAAAATCATAAAAGTAAAGGTTAAGCTTGACTTTGTCATTGAGTAAAATAGAAACAGTTAGAAACATACTCTGTATATAATCAGCAAACAATATATACGCATTTGTATGAAAAAACAGCATTTCCTTCTTTGGTTTCCAGTTTAATATAATTGTATGCAGTAAAATGAGTACCTATACTCTCTCGTTAGTACAAAAAATATTTGTTCCAACGATAATAAACTACAGAATACGACTTACACTGACTAAAAATATGTCAGTTTAGAAGTAACAAGCAATACCAATGCGTCTGAAGAACCAAAAAAATAGGCCTATATTGTCTAAATATTTTACATTGTTTTATTTAGATAAGTCAGTGTATTGAATATAGTAATATATATACCGATAGAATTTGACCAATGAATTCTTGTACCTATTAAGTTTGTGTACAGTACGTACAATATAGATATTTGGTTAATACGTATTTGATTTTGCATGTTGCGTTTTAATGCAAGGTAAGCTGCTGCAATTTAGAGGTTCAGTTCAGCTTGTCAGTAGACATACTGCTATACAAATTAAATCATGTAAATATTTTCACTTGACTATGAAAGCGAGGTAGAAAGTGCATGCAAAATATGTTAATAAAATATTTGACACCTGCAACGGCAACTATACTATACTATTATACATATATGTCAGTATGTTCATATATATATACTATTTTATAACATGACATGGTTTCTACTTTATCGATTAATTAAGTGAATACTTTTTTGCAGAGAAACAATGCTACGATAAACACAATAATTTTGTTAATCACACCACACTAGAAAAAAACGTACAGAGCATATCAATTTGTATGAGACGTTCCGCTAAATGAAATACCTGACTGGAATACGTATTTCATCAGTTGAAGGAACAACAAGTTATTATTGATGTGAATTTTAGAAGGAAAGGTTTATGAACTCAAGACTCAAGTGTTCTCTCCAAAAGACAGCGAGAAACTGTCAGGAAAAGTGTGCTCTACACGCACAAAGAGTCATTCTTTTTTTTACATCTATGAAGTTTCCCAATGCAAAGTCTACGTCTACAGTGTACTCTACAGACACACACACACGATTCACAACATAGCTTTCTCTATTTTCACTTGGCTAGGAACACTACTTGCTGTGCCACAATAATAGGAAGCCGCAAGTAAAGAAAACAGAATAAGAATGTGGGGGAGGGAGTAAGCAGAATGCTTGGCAGATTTTCTCCACTTTCTCCAACAAGTTAGATTGCATTACATGCCGTGCTTGTTGACTATGATTATTAATACCACACACACGCTTCACTGCCTCACACACAAAACTACTCACGCATACGAGGAAAAAAGTATAGCTTTAAAGGTTTACGATATTATGATTATTACGCACAGACTAAAGGAGAAAATGGATTATGTACGTGACTGAAATTGTAGTGGGGAAATGGAATTGTATTTATGTATAAATTTTGTATGTGCGTAAGTCTGCTACGTCTCAAACTTTGATATATGTACACAAGCAAGCATACATAGGTAAAAGGTGGGCAGGTTTGAAAATTCGTGGAGGTTAGCAATTATTTTTACATTTGAACTTGTTAAACCTTCTACGACGATAGCCGATGAAGGTAATTCGCAAATGCTAGCAAAGTCAGTACATTTTTCGCGTAGAGATTTAAGTTTCAGAAATACTTAAAAATACTTAAAAATAATATGGCTTTTTTTCTGGTCTGGTTTGTGTATTGCTGCTGCACTGCAAACCTGAACAGTTGTGTTTTATTTTGTCGTTACACATGTCGTTACAAAAGTATTGGAACGTTAATCAAGATGAAGCCAGAAAAATTATGCGATGTCTGCCTGGTTTTAGTCTAAAATGAGTGCTTCGATTTTCGCTCTCAGTTATTGATCCGCTTGATTTAATATTACAATGTATGGCATATGCTTTATTCCTTTCGATGTCTCCATGCACTTTAGCACTTTCCAGTTTATTCACACAGGAAGGTGAAAAGACGCCAGAGAAAGTATGTAGGTTTCATGTAAATTATGTAAATATGTATGCAGGCAGAAAAAAACTAGTTAACAACCCCTATAACCATTGCAAATAATAACTGCATTATTTAAAATTCAGTTTTTGATTTACAGATAACAATATTTTTCTGTAATTCAATCCAAACTTTTTATCAAATAAGTATGTTAGGCAGCGGCAGCAATAGTAGTAAACTAGCCTCTATGGTATATTGAACTTGCACACATTAAGGGAGAAAAATAGCAATAGTCATTGGTTATTGTAATGTAATGAAAATGCAAGAAAAAATAGACAAACTGATAATTATTAGGTTTGCCAAAAAGTAAGCATTTGTTCAACGTTGCAAAACCAACAGGAAGCATTCAAGTGATAAAAATGGTCATCAAATCATTATCTGAGTATTGGTTCGGTAAACATTAATTTTTGACTGTGTGCCAATGCCAATTAACTGCGTCATTGTCTACATTCAATGCTTGCATTGCTTCTATAAAAATTTGGTGTCCAAACAACATACCTGCTGTTCAGTGAAGGATGAAAACTACATGTATGTATAATGGCTAAAATAATGTAATAGTAATGTAACGGCCCAGCCAACCCAGTGGCAGTACCTTCACTCTGCAGATACAAAAATGACGAACACATCATTTACCTCCGTATTTGTGACGAGTTTAGTAGCGCAAAGCAATATTTTTTTAGACTTAATAATCTGTCAGTCAATAGTCAATGCCGATCCTTTGTAAATATGAACAAAACATAAAGCATTACATAAAATAATAATTAACAAATAGTTTGTAAATCAAATACTCATAGGTACACTCATACAGTAAAAGTAGGGTTTAAATGAATTAATAAGCAATAAGCAGAACAACAAACATAAGGCACGTTACGATGAAAAATAAATCAAACTACAAAATGTATTTGAAAAGATTTATAGGAGGAAATACACTGCTCCATTTAACTTTTTATTGTTATTATTATGTACATAATGAATCAAGCTCAAATCAGTTAAAACGAAAAAGCAGAGTTGAAGCTTCCATTCAAATTATAAAAATACAGTATAAATATTACTCAAACTGAGGTGTTTAAAGAATAAAATGCGTTTCATAATAACTGCACGTTGTGATTTGAATTAGATGGTGATTCATTAAAATGTTCATCGAAATTATAAATATAAGTTTGGTATAAAGCTGCTAGAACCATTGACAAATTATTAAACTGCCAGTACTACTGAAATGAAATTATACTTGATGCCACAGATCAACAACATTCAATACAAAAAAGCACAAAAATAATACTTTTACACAACGACGCTTGTTTATATACCAGACCACACATATGTATGCATGTATGTTAATAATATCAAATGGTAATTGCTGTTTTCAATTAAAAGCCTTTTATGAATTTTCTATATTTTTAAATTTTGATTTTACAAAACGGAAATAGACATCCGAAGAGAAATCGAAACACTGACCTGGTTTTTGGCGCGGTTGCTTCTTTTTCAGATTTTTGTGATGCCAGCTTAGATGATCGAGAAACAATTTCAACTGATTTTTGCTTTTCCGATAAAGAAGACAGTATTTCCGGTCTAAAAGTACTATTAGTGTTATTTGTTTTATCAAGCTCTGACTTGCTCCAATCCGTGAACTCTGTTCGCTCAGAAATTCTGGAGAGATTCATACCGAAACCAAAATCTTTCATATCAGGAGTACTAGTTATTGGAGGAGAATTAGCAGGATAACGCCGTGAGGGTGAACTGGTATCCCCACTTTCAAATAAAATGGGCTTGGGAACAAGCTGAATGTTTAAACTTTCACTAGAAACAGCTTTAAATTCGTTACTTCCATCTTTGTTTGACCCAATAGATTTTGCTAAGTAAAAATAAATACAAATAAAATTGTAGATGAGGCTATGTTTGAAAATGTTGACATTCCTTATTTTGAAGGAATGACTTACTAGGGCTATTTACAAGGAGGCTGTCATTATCGTTCATACTATTTATCAAACTGTCCATTTGTGAAGCAATGATGTTTGAAACCTCGCTAAGTTTTCTTTTGTCCACTGAAGGTATTGATAAAGATTTGTCCGCTATGCAAACAAAAGGAGCAATAAAAAGTTAAACTCGTTTTGATACACATACTAAATCGGTATGTTCAAATGGTGTTAAAATTTTTAAAAATTTCGTACCATCATCTTCCCCATCGAAATCCTCAAGAGGTGCAATATCATTTTGGGTGGAACTCATTAAGCTAGCCAAACTTTGCATATCTTCATCCCTGCATAAAAACAATTTAAAGTGCTAGTGTAAGAAACATATTTACCATGTGTTATTACAATTGACTATTATCGTATAAACACATCTAATCACTTACGTTGCCTTCCCTTCTCGAACGAAACATGACGATACAGTATACTTTACAGTTGCTGAAACTATTTTCTTGGAAAGTACCTTCATTGGTAAGTTAATACTCGTTTGGGTGGGCACTTCTGACGCAAACTCTTTAACATTAATGGGTAAATTAGCCAATGCACGTGGTTTGCCCGTCGACATCTAGTAAAACAAACCAGAATGTACAATAAAAGTAATAAATGTAAATAAAAAGAATTAAACATGAAAAAATGCATGAAAAATGAAATATTGTTGAGAGTATAGTGAACATAAAACTAAATAAACTTTTATTTTATAAACTTACATCTTCAACAGTTAAATTCCATTCTTTATCTTCATACTCGGATGTCCTTGGATCCTTGAATATCGTAACGGCTATCTCTTTACTCTCTGGAATTGGCCACACTATCATTCCTTTCAAGGGATTTTTCATAGTTGGCTCCCACATCCTGGGTTCGATAGAAACCCTTCGGCTCCTCCTCCACAGTGTTAGGCCAAGTTTCTTTGGCTGCCTGCATAATTAACAATGGAAAAAGGAAGAAAACAAATTATTAGTTATCAAAATAAAAATGATACTTAATGGGTTTCACATGTATGTATTCTCACCATTTTGATGTTGCCTCCACTGACAATTCCTCAAACGATATTACCAAATTAAATTTAGCAGCTCTTTTGTTAACTCGTTGTAATCTTTTCCAAACAGAACCCATTTTGTACAGTTATGCTGCTAATTAATACAGTGCCCTTAGAACTAAGCTTCTTGCTATTAGCACTTGCAGCTTGAAAAATGCCAGTCTGTATGACTGTGATTAAAGCAATGTATGTGCTGTGCAATTTCAACAATGTCAAAAGTAAAAACACTTCCACTGGTTCCACTATTTACAGCAATATGTATTCACCACGAATCTACAATTTATAAAACAATGCAACGGTAAGCAAAAAACAAAAGCTTCAAACTCAGATCTTATCGGAACTTCAACAATTTCGCCGGAAGTTGATCCGGAAGTTTAAATAGATAAGAGAATCAAAAGAATACGACATCCCATTCACCACATCTGGCAAGCGAAAAAGGGTGATAATTTGTTGGGTTGTGAAGCTTATTGACTTTACATGTACTGCCAATGGACGAAATTTCACTGAAAATTGCACCAACGTCGCGTTGTAAAATATTCTTCTGGTACATTGAAAGCTCAAATAACAACTTTACACACATTGATAATATCCTTGTTAGAATTCTATCTCTTAGCACGTTTCCAGTAATCAGGATTTTATAGCACTAAATAACTCAATTCCCAGTACCTTCGTCACTTAAATAAAACGATTATCAATTCGCAACGGCCGTCCACCAAATTTTTAACTAGATTATCAGCAACTAAATAATACTCTGTCGTTAAGTAGACGTGTAGGCGCCAAACAATTTTCAAGTTCGAAACATGACAAATTTGATGTTTCACTCAGATGATGTGGAAATGATTTTATCTTGTGCTTGGTAGCATAATAAAAACAAACTGACAAAGTTATCCACTTCCAACTTCAGCCTACATACTTCAGAGATTAGATTAGATGTGCATTTTTCATGCAATTAAATGCAACTAGATCATGGCTGCTTGTGAAGATAATTATTACTGTCCAATCCATACATATATTATTTGTATGACAAGAAGAAACACAAAAGCACAGAGTATGACTGTTGCTCCATATAATGTAGCATGATGGTGATTATTCGTCTCTTGACTCTTGCTTAACAAAAACTGATGCTTCACATTATTTCCATTCTATTTTAATTAAGTACTTCACTATTCAAAAATTATATGGCTGGATGCAAATTTCAAACTAGTTTACCGTCAGTAATACGTGTGACAATAATTTGCCAGAAACTGAAAGCAACACTGGAAAAAAGATACACAGATTTGCTCACACGTACAAACAAACAAACTCGTAGTTTTATTAGGTGGTCAAGAAGAAGAAATAATTTTTAATGTGTGTGTGGTGCGTACCCCATAATTTTCCACACTACAATCAACTTTGGCCAAAAAGTTCTTCCTTGTCCATCTTTTGTTTTTATTCATGCCTGCCTGCCTACATACATCCATCATCTTTTTCTCAATAATTTCCAATAAAAAATGTACACACCACTACTACGACTACACAACTGCACACACTGGGACTGGGTTATGTACTCATACAAAAAAAATCCATTTGGCCAAACACACACTCCAAAAACTAATGCACACATGATTTTGTCGAGTCTAGGACAACTGGCACTGTGGATAACTGGCATAAGAGGACAACTGGCACTGTGGATAACTGGCACCTGGACAACT
>JAHZMT010005496.1:0-39009 GCA_027743785.1 Sinhomidia bicolor
TTGAAAAGTTACATAATCTAATTTTTAAAATCGTTCCCGGAATTTTACTTTCTCTTTATTACATAAGGCTAATTTTAAACAGAAATATCTCAAAATCACGTGGCTTCGCCACTTTCATATGCGTTGGCATTGCCGGGTTTATTTTTGTATCATTGTTTTCCAGTCTTTTTGCAAGCAAGTTGTTTATTTTCATCAGAGAAGAACAAAGGGGTAGCAAGAAAATAAAATAAAGTACACAGTAAAATATATATACATTATTCTGTTTGAATGAGCGATCCGCGTCACTCTACCTTCTCGATATGTAATTGGTGTTACACGAAGGGAACAAAAAGCCACGCCATGAATAAAATTACCCTGGTGTCTGCATGCAACAGCTTTTACATGCATCTTCCATAAACGCAACACACCAGTATTTCTTGGTAGTAGTACATAAAATAAAGGCTATTATTTTGATGATGATCCTCATGACAACAAAGTTTGGAAAAGTTGAAAAAAATATGTATGTATGCACGAAAATGAGCAAAGAGGACCCAACACTATTTACTTCCCTTTGTTTTTGAAAATGAGGTTGACTTGACGATAGAAATTAATATCACGTGAAGCGGCGCGTACGTATGTACGTACATACGCACTTACTACACATAGTTATCATTATCATTATTATAAACCCACTAAAAATCAGCTATTCGCATTTTCGTTGCACGATTGGACCTCTGCTTCTCTTATTACGAGATGCTCTTGCATTGTTTGTTATTGTCAAGTTTTGATGTACGTTGCTCAACAAGATGAACTACTCAAAAAAATCTATTTTTTATTTATTGAAAAACCCTTGTCTTCACATGACATGGTACATAATGCATGCATGTTGTTGTGCCGCCAAAAAAACTAAAGCAAACGTTAAACGTTCATTGTTGCTGTGTATATATGTTAATCCACATGTTTGTTAAAAGTTGACGCTAAAACTGTCATTATTTTTACGCACTTGATTTGTCAACGACAGCTTGCCTTGCGACAACAAGCTAGGGTGAAGCGAGTTTTCTCAGAAGGAAAAAAAACGTTACATATTTTTTTAACAATTTTCGTCAGCATCATTGAATGATAAGAACCAACGAGTCAGCAAAAGAAGAAGAGAAGATACTGCAAATCACAAAAAAATATACTTTGCTTCCTCACATGTCCATCAATAAAGTAGTCAATAGCTAAATCATTTTGGCAATGTGAGCAGTAAAGTAATAATAACGATGTATATTTTTTGAAAATAAAAATACAAAATGAGGTGGCAGCTCGGTAGTTGGGATTTGGTTGTTTAAAAAAATGTTATAATGACGCAACATATGTCATCATACCAATGCTATTCGTCAATGCCAAACGACCAGATAATCTACAAACTACCAAGGCAATTGAAACTCAAGACGGCTTTTTCCTTGTTTTTCTGTACACTCAGCTTTATAAAAGCAAGGAGTAGCAATGAAATGAATGACATAAAAAACTAAAAATCGAGTTGACTGGGCATATTATTTATTGTAGCGAAAAAAGGAGAAAAAACAACATTCGGCAAGTTAAGAAGAAGAAGGAGAAGCAAGTCAAGTCTGCAAGATGACGATGATGATAATCATCATCATCATCATCATCTTCTTCTTCTTGAACATTTGGGGTAACGTAAGATTAGTATGCTTTTTTACACCAAACTACATCATAACAATAATAATGATAATAATAATAGTATTATATAAGCACAAGTGCACGCACATACATACATACAAAGCATTACTAAACAAGGCCAAACTTTATTGAAAAACAGGTATTATGGTTTTTTTTGTCAAAAAGAAAAAAAGGCAATTGCCCGACATCCATCAACTTTCATATTAAATGTGTTTTGAATTACAAAATTTTTACATTATGCATATTTCGCTCAAAATTCGAAGACTTTATTGCTTGAAAACTAGTACAATGGAGTATTTTACATGTGTGTGCGCATTTCAACTGTTTTGAGTTTAGATACCTGGTATTTTATACGATATATGTATATATTTAGGTAGTGAAGGTGGTGGTAGTGTGAGGATAAGATCAAAGGCAGTAGGTACATACATATAGGTACATGTATAAAAAAAACCATAATAAAATTTCAGGTAATACAAAAAAAAAGTTGAAAGAGCAACAGCAGGACTTTAAGTTTGAAAAGTTTAGTAAAAAACCATGTATTGTGTTGAGTCCTAAATCCAACTCATTTTTACTACTACTACTACTACTACTACTACTACTACTACTACTACTATTCACCCGTTTTTTCTTGAAGTTTTCAGTCTTCATTATATTATCATGATGAGATGAGAATGATCAGCAAAAGAAAGGTAGGATTGTTAAGAAGCTTCATCTCATCGCCATCAACATTATTGTCAGCAGCAGCAGAAGAAGCAGGAGGAGAAAAAGCTCTCTGGCAGTAGTAGTAGTTTCTCTCACTTACTCACAGTCGGTCGGTGTGATGATGATAAGATGATGATAATGCTCACCGTTCTAATACACTCTTTTAACAACAAGAAAGCCTTATCCTCAACTGATAATAATTTTCTTCTTCTACTTTTTATTATCATCAATAGTAGTTCAGTTCAGTCATGACAGCGAGTGTCTCGCTTACTTAAAACTGCACTCAACAAGATTTCGTGCTTCATCAAACCTGATTCCCCAACAACCAGAAGAAGAAGAATAAGAAGAGTAAGAAGAAGAGGAGGACACACAACAAAATGAGAAGAATAGGACAAGAAGGAAAGGAAAAAAATCCTTTATTACTATTATTATAGATTTTGCGTTAAATGCGTACTTGTGTGTGTGTTCCTCTCTTTTACCCACCTTTTAGAAAAATAATACTAAACCACTTCTTTTTATAAATATTCCTTTTTGTGCCTTCTCTAAAAAAAGATCACACCAACAAACATTTGCATTATTGCTTGCTGCATCATAAATATATATATACATATATACATCCCAATACTTCAACTCTTTCTTTATTTCTTTATGTAAATATCATTTTGTTTTCTCAAACCTATTTAGATTTTCATTTTCATTTCTCCAACGAAAACGTTTTCTTCAATCCGCAACAGCAGTAGCAGAGCATACTATGACGAACGTTCTATCAAAGAAACAAGTTCTTCTCTTCATCTATATAACACGCCGTTGTTTTTAGCTGGAGATGATGGAAGAGTAAATGGTAGCAGCAGAAACAGCAGCAGCAGCTTAGCATAATATAAACTTTAATACCAAGAAAATAAGTTAACAACACAAGACAACAAGAACTGTTGTAGAGAAGATGCATTTCCAAGAGACGTGTATCTATATCTCTCTTTTCTCTTATTTTTTGTGTGCTCCTCTTGTACTTGTCTGCATTTTACAACTGATTTTTATTATTCATGTGCATTATACAGCTTAGCAGCAGCACTTGTAATTTTCATGAACATCTGTGTTGTTTGTTATACTACTGCTGTACATACTGAATACAAGAGACAATAAGAAAAAAAACTACATAAACCAAGTGAATACAATAAATAAATGGCGATTATGATAACACAATGCAATACCGCCACCACCACCACCTTACTAACCATCAAACCAACTAACAAATATCAAGTTGAAATGTAACTCCTGTATAGTCAGAAAACAAGATGAGACAGAGTTAGATTGAGCAAACCAGCAAAGAGGGAAGAAAGAAGAAGAGGCGACCGAGGAGGAGAGAGAAACACAATGATGATATATATACAGTATTTGGATTTAGTGAGTTTAGTCGAAAGAGAAGAAGAAGTTTGTAGAGCTGCCTGTCTGCTCTTCTCTCTGCTGGTGAGAAAAACCCTGCTGCTGCTGGGTTAAGAGAATAATCAACATCGTCATGAGCAATACTATTATTTTGAATGCTTTCTGTTAAAGCTGTGTGGTGTTGGTGTGAGTGAGTGAGTATCTTTCTCTATCTCTGTATTTTCTTCATACCAACAACAGCAACAACAACATCACCATCATCTTGATCATCGTCATATATATGTATATATAGGTAGGTAGGTGGATGTAGGGTGCACTGCACAACAAAGATGAAAAAGTTTTTTTTTCTCATGAAAAAAAGTTGCATGCAACCAGAAAACTTTTAGTTTTCTACTAGCGCTCATGAAACGAGGACGTGCGTGGATGATGATGGCGGCGCTCGGCTAAGGGGAATCGCGTTGACTAATCTGTCGTGTGTGGAGATTTTTTTTCTCTTGTTGAACGTTGTTGTTTCATTTATTTATTTCAACTGATATTCCATGTCAATTTAAATAGCAGGCAGCGTACCAACAACACATATTTTTTTTTATTTTAAGGTAGTGGTTTTTTTTTCAGCAAAATAGAAGTAGAAAAGAAACTTGTTGTAATCAGCCATTATTATTGTATACCAAGAAGTGCCACAACGCTAACTACTTTTAAGTTAAAAGACAGTCAGATCAGCATAGGAAAAAAAATGTTATAAAGTTATTTACTTAAGTAGATGTGTCTTGTTTTATCGGAGAGAGAAATTAGAGTGTTACAAATACAAGTTTACAATACATTATCGTCATCATTATTGTTATTGTTATGTTTTAATTGTTTTTTAAGCATAGCTAACAACACACACAACACCTAACTCTGTTTGATAGGGTTAAAAGCAGTGAAAGCTGTTCGGTTCTCTTTTATTTTACTTTATATGTACTTTTTTTTCGTTCCTAATGCACTTTACTATCTGACAGAGAACCAATACGCCAAAGTTATATGTAAGTAGAAGTAGATGTGAAAAAAGTGTTGTTTCAAAAGACTTGCAAACACCAGCAGCGTCAGGTGTGTCATTATTATTATTTCCTTCTTCTACTTCTTATGCAGTACTTTTTTTTGTTCGTTAGTTGTTGTTTCTTCAAGTCAAGTTTTTATTTGATTCTTCTCCTGTTGCTGTTTACTTGATGGTGTACGAACCTCTGTGAGTGAAGTTGTCTCAAAAAAAGGACAATAAAAGCTGTTCATGTTGGTAAGTACCATGGGAAATGGTACTGACTGACTGACAAACTGGCAGTCAGTCGAGAATAATATGGATAATACAGCAAGAAGGTGATTATGACAATGGAGACTGGAGTCTGACTGGTGGAGTGGTAAAACCGTTGGTTTTTTTATTATGCTCTTTGCCAACTACTACCACCAGTGCCACTTCTATTACTACTACTACTACTTGTTAGTTTACTACTTCGTCAAGTCTGCTGCATGTGTGTGATTGACTAAACTACTTTTAGTATATATGAAATGCAGAAGAGAGTTTTTTTTTCTTGATGAATCGTCGACTCTTGGCTTCATCTGGAAAAAAATATAGTAGTAATAATAATAATAATGACTACGGAACTTTTGTATATTTGTAATGCTCTCAACAAAGCAGCAGCAGCACAGATGTACGTTTATATTCATCATCACGAGGTAGGAGGCTACACAGAAAATCTGAGACGTGAAACATGATTGTTATCAGTATAGGATCGCAAGAAGCTTCTCCTTCTTCTGAAGGGACATAAAAAATATACTGGGCCTTTTTTATTCTTTTGTTCATGCAAACATTGCATTTTACTTGAACAAATAGAATATTATTATCTTCTTTTTTGTAAGGACCACAACGACGACGACGACTACTGCTACTGGAGGCCTTGACTGATACTCGTTAAGACTATTTGTCAAATATATTAACTATGTGTACTTTTTATCAAACCAAGAAGGATTTTTTATGGGACCTATTTTTCTACAGTTAGCTTTATTTCTGCTACTGAAATAAATAACAACTACTACTGCTACTACTACTACAACAACAATACTGGCATGTCACAACAATAAGAGTAGCAGTCGTGAGAAGACTTTACACTAAAATTAAATCTTACAACAACAAATTGGAACAACGTTGAAAGCAAGACTTAAAAGTATTTAAACACTACATTCCGAAGAGCATTGTGATATATGTAAATACATACATACATCATCGCTAGCCAATTTAGCAGCAGCACACACTTGTCAACCTAATTGGATTCTGATACTGTAACGCTGATTTATTTACTCTGTTGAGATTCAGTAGTCAACTGCACTGATTTACTGATTTGTTGTGTCTACTCGCTCGCGCTCTCTCTCTCTCTCAAGAAAGAGTACAGTATCAACGCTGTTGAGCAAAAACACTTATTCAATTTATTGGCATTGCCTATGTACATGAACAGGAACACCTACTTTAAATGGATGACATCACCAGAAGGAAAATTAATCACAGTCAAAAGAGGGAGGAGAACGTGATTGTACTTTTAAGAAGGGTGCTAATTATCAACATGTCGATATAACATAATTGCCAACAATGACCAACTAAAGTCCACATCCATTTCCTGTTGATTTACCATTATTTTTTATGGCAAAAAATATATAACCAAATGTTGGGAACATATAACGTGTGTACCAATCCTTTGCTATTGTTACTATTATTACGACTACTTTTTACTATCTAAAAGTATTTACTTTATTTTACCTACTCTACAATTAGTCTTCTACTGACTCCCTTCCTTTTGGACTTTGACGAGAGAGAGTGAAATCAAATATTATACATGTTTTTAAAAACGTCATTGTCATCGTCGTCATCATCATCAGACTACTAATGGGAGCAAAATTCCTCCTTACTTCATCATATCAGAATCAACAGAAGAAAGAAACCGTGCGCACGGTTTTTCTGATATAAAACAGACTTTCAAGGAGAAACAGAAAAAAAGACGTGCGGATTATTTTTATGATGTGGTATAACAAAATACATTCAACATCATCATCGTCATCTTAAAGCCCAACTGCTACTATTGTTCTTCTCTACTCTGCCGCTGCTGCCATGCTCGACTATTTTATTATAACAATTTGGTGTACCGTACAGTTAGAAAACAGCAGTAGTTAAATATAAAGTCGGTAGTACGGTACGCTACAACAGGTGCACTACCACTTACTACTACTACTACTACTTCTACAACTACATGCATTAAATACAAGCCGAAAGAATTTTATAATATATTTTTCGACTGCTCCTGCTGCTGCTGCAGCCAACACCAACCAACTTCAACCCTCTTGTTCTTCATCGCCTTCATATTATATGATGTTGATGTTTACCTAGGCAACCGGCCTCCTACAACTGCTTGCTACTTACCAACAACCACCGTAATAATATCACCATCGCGCTGTTTTCTGTTAAACAGTCATGGGAATTTATTCCACCCCAACAATATCCCCATCATCATCATCATCATTTTCTTCTACTTCACCATATTATACCAGCGAGCAGCTACTACTGTGACTTTTTTTTTTACAAAAGTAGCAGTAAGTAAAAACAGCGAGAAAACTACACGACAACTCTTTCGCTCCTGTTGTTTCAATTTTTGCTGCTAAAGTAAATAATTGAACTAATAATTTTGAAACATTATGCTTTTTTATTTTTCTTCATACCATGTGTGTACGTACGTGTGTTTACCATAATGGACGCACTTTCGCCAAGTATCCCGAATAGATAATATAAGAAGAAAAAAAATATACTTTTTTTATTTCTTCTTCGCAGCAGTGATTAAACTTTTTTTTATCTAAATTGCCACCGTTATGCTTTTTCCTATAATAGCAGAAAAGCAAAATAGCTCTACTCGTCTGATGACTGACTGACTTAATAATAATAATAATAATAATAGAAAAAAAAGAAGTCACTTTCATATAGTTAATGGATCTACGCTGTAAACACAAACACACAGGGAAATTAATACTGATGTATCGAATTTTTAACGTTCATTAGCCACACTTGCCAACGTGTGTATTATTTTCATGATGATGTTTGCATGACATTCTCACCATTTTGTAGAGAGAAAGAATTGTAAAAAAAATATATAAGTTTATATGCCGTCGGCGTTCTTTTTTTTATCTACCAACATAACCACCACAACTACCACCGCCACCACCTACTATTATTGTTACTGATACTACTACTGACTGAAAATAATATTGCATGTTGTGCGTATTATTATATTGGTATTACGATACGATATTATGTATGTTTATATACACACTAGTATTACCCAGATAGATGTATAAAAACTTTTTTTAGCATTTTGTTCGATGTATGCAATCATCAAACAAAGAGTTTTTTGACTGTCTTGGCATTTGGTACTGTTGTATTTCTTCTGGTACTACATTTATACTGGTGGTGATAATAATAATAAGGATGATGAACAAAAAGCACCACCAAACCCTAAATGAGAACAGTTAAAATAAATATTATCCCACAAGCAACAACAACAACAGCAAAGTGCACAGGAATGTGCATGGAGTAACTAAAATAGTGAGAAAAGGGACCGCATGATATCACCAAAATAAGTAAGAACGGATGTGGTAGTAAGTAAAGTAGTAAAATTGTTTTTATCATCGTCACTTATACTACTACTCTACTCGCTCGTCGTGTTGAGATACAGATTCCGATATAAAAAAAATAAATAAAAAATAAATTTGCGACAGAGTACATACTACTATTATTACCACGGTGGCAACAACAACGACAACACGCTGTGCTGTTTGGAAGGATATTAGTTTGTGTTGTTGTTTACTGCGGTTCATTTTTTATATTTAACATGCCAATTTGCTACTAATCTTCAAAAAAAAAAAAAACTACGATGACCTAACTGCTAACTGTTTTTTTACTCTGTGTAAAAAAGTCCATGTAGCATTTGATTAATAAAACGTGGTTGTCTGTGTTTGCTACTGTGACAAAAAAACCATATTTCTTTTGCCATAGAATAAATAGAGTGCTACTGCAGAAAAGTATGAAAAAACAGTGTTTTTTGTTTGTGTAGATATATAACTGGTGTGAATAGTAATTTGTTTAACCGTGTCAAATAAAATTATGACATTAATAAACAAGTGAAGCAAGTAGATCATTCTTCATCGGAGAACAGGGATTGTCGAGCAGTTCATCAGGAATCGGCAGTGCTTTGCGACTGCCACGACTGATGACGATGATGGAAATACAACAAGCGGAAAGTAAGCCTATACCTCAGTACTCGATGAGAGGCTACATAATGAGAAGGAAATGGAAAAAGGCGAACGTCAGTTCGTCATCGTTTAGAATGTTGCCGCTGCTATTAGTGATCTCAATCTTAAATACCGTCCATCATTGCGCCGGCCGAGAGATACGAGGCTCGACAAGCGGCAGCAGCAACAACAACAATGTGAGCAGCAGCAGAACGTTTAGCAGCAACAATGCAACAACCGGCGGTGATAATGATGATAGCTCACATTTTACATGGATTGTTGAGCGAAAGGATTGTGGACAACTGGACGTTGGCTGCTTTTGTGAAGCCAGGTCGCGAAACATGACAACTGTTCGATGTCGATGTGACAATGATACACAGGTAAGATAGCACCGACAACCGTCAACAAAATCTCTAGTCTGCTACATTTTGATTAATGATGTCTTGACCAAGAGAAATAAATGTCAATAATATTGATGATGATGATGCTGCTGCTGCCTTAATACAAAAAATGAGCATGATTGTGCTAGTTCTCCAAATTGAATGCATATATCAATTTTATGGAGGAAGGTCAATTATGGCGACCAGGTCCAGCTTGAAAAAAAATGCTACACATACATCATAAATCAGCTAAATTGAAATATTAAAAATATTTTGTTTGCAAAGTACTTATATTCATGGGTACATGGTTTTTTATATACATACAGACAGACATATATATTTATTTACTTATTTTTCATGCTTTGTACGCTTACACACGGTGTAAATAACAAGTTGGCTATAATTTGTATGTATGTACCTTCTCAGCACGATATTAGTTTTCTTCAAAGCTGAGCTTGACAAAGGGGCAATGAGTAATACAAGGAAGATATTGTAAATGACGAAGAAGAAAAAAAAGAACGATTTAAGGCGAGACGACTGACTGACTACTTTGTGAAGCAATTGCTAGTTTGTATAACATACAATATTGTTGCATGTTATTTTATACGCGTTAAGTGCGTCTTTGCTACAACAAACTTTAGTAGATTATGTTATATTCTCACTCAACTCTTCTTTTTTTGATGCTGTTATTATTATTATTATTATTATTGTATGTGTACATAGCTCTGCGTTCATTTAAAACTTCAAAGAAGACAGATTGAAAAAAGTCAAATTGAAACGGGGAGCAAAATAACCATTACTATTACTATTAGTAGGGAGCTCACATGCGCTTGAGAAAGAAAAGTACATGCGCGTTTTCTAAGCAAGTTGTACATACAACTTAAACTAACTAACTACTTTGCCAACAAACAACAGCTCTCACAACAACGATGCATTTAGGTATCCATATTTCTTCTTATTGCTTTGATTCCATCATCCATCTCTTTGCAGAGCGAGAGAGTTGACTTGACTCGCTCTCGTCATTACATAAATAGTACATGCATGTTTCATCATGAATTTTGTCTGTACGCGTACAATTACATTAAAGTAGACGAAAGAAAGAAAATAGGATGGGAATCATGATGAGGACGATCATGACGATGATGATGATGATGCATGCACACAACAGAGAAGTACGGAAAACTCTCCACAACTGACAGCAGCAGCGTTAAAGTTGTTGCGGCCAAGAGAGTTACCCAAAGTGTTAAAATGAAACTTAAAGTAGATTGAAATAGAGAGAGAGAGAGGAGCGGATGTAAGAGTGTGTGCTTGTTCAATCTAAAATATTTCAAGTTGAGTATATTTTTTTTAAAAACATACATATTTACTCTTCTTCATTCGAGCACGTTACTACTACTACTGCTACCATTATTATTGCAGGAGCATTGTACTTGCGTACTTACTCTAAATCTCAATGAGGCGATCCCATCGTCATCATGCTGGCGATGATGATCGTCGTCACAATGTCAATGTAGCTGGAGAGATAGAGAGAGAGAAAGAGAGAACGAACGCCACTCAATGAAACCTATCTATTATAGTGACGGAATGAGGATCTTTGTACAAACTATTTGAATAATGATTTGAACAATTTCAGCATCATTATCTGTCTCCATACGGTTGCTGCTACTGACTGTGTCAGAGTAGTGTGTGTGTGTGGTGTGTGAAGACAAACATCCCAGCAACACGTATAAACAAACGAGGCGAGTCCAACGAAAACCAAACAAAATTCGTTCTCATCTCCTCCTGCAACCACCACCACCACCATGCCACCAACAGCATTTGCTCGTTGTTATTATTCTTTTTATTATTTCAGTCAGAGTTCGCGTTGTTGTTGGAATAGTGACACAAACGCAATATTACATACAATTTCCCAGAATGTACGCACTCCATGAGAATATCATCATCATCATCCTCACATGTTTGTAGGACCACTCTGCTGATATGACTACGATGATGATGATAATTTTAAAATGAGAAAGTTCCACGTGGATGGTACGGTATAAAATGCTGTTGTTGTTGCTGTTGATACAATAGCGTTTTAGTTCAGGAACTAGGGGAATTCATCCGAAACTTTAAAGAGTGACGACACAAAATTACAATAAAACACTACTATACACACTAAAAAGTACTGATGAGAATAATATGTCTGCTTAACAACAATAACAACAACATCCTCTCTTCTTCCTTCTTCTCTTCGTCTTCCCCTGTTTTGCTCGTTCATTCATTTTGCCTCATTTAAAATTGGGAAATACCACAAGAGAGACATTGTGTGCTGTATGCTTGACTTGCTGTATTTGTGTGTGTGTGTGGGAACATAATAATAATATGTTAGGTAGATCACGCATTTTCAAGTATACAATGTTCAAAGCAATTAATGCACAGCAGTCTCAAAAAAAAAACATAACAACTGCTTAAATAAATGATAAGGAGTCAGATTAGTCTAGTCTGCTTTTATTTTATAATAATAAGAAAAACCACACATTGCTGCTCATTGTCTCAGAGTTGTCAACCATGTAGAATGGAGCATGAATTATGGGCGTTTAATAAGAAGGAAATAAAATTTATCAGTGTGTATACGTGATTCACTAGTTTATTTATAATGGATAACTGTACTGATGATGATAAATAATATATAGTGAAGGTAAAAGAGGAAAGTCCTGTTGTAATTCAGAAAGGATGAGAATTCTCTCTAGTCTCTCTCTCTTTCGGTCTAATTTGGTTTTATCTGGTTTAAGTACCTAATCAGTCTGTTGTCTGTACATTTTTTAGACTGTGGCAAACCCAAAGTTTGATTTTTACAGACAAAAGTAAAATAATGTTATCGCTTTACTTGAAGTTTTATGATGTGTGTGCATTGTAAATTAGTTATCTGCGTTTAGTAAACAGCTTCCTTAAAATAAAATGCTGAACAAAGTAAAAAGGAGATGAAATGGAAAGTTCTCGTTGGTGATGATGATTTTTTAAAAATAATAATGGATTAAGGTATATATATACCTGAAATGTATAATAATAATAATAATAACCTGATATTAAATATCATTAAGAAGGCCGTGGCTTCACTTAAACATTTTTTGTGATATTTTAAATTTCAAATATATTCTTAAATGAAATTAGGCTTTAGAGAAATGCATTCTTTTAATACTCCCATATGTCGACATAAATATTTGCCATTGACAAAAACATTTTTTTTTCAAAACCTAACAGTCGTCGACAGACAGGCATGAATGAAAGTTGAAACTGCTGTAGACAGACGAAAAATAAATGTGTCATGTAATTGAAGTAGGAGGAGGCAACGTGCTTTTTTCCCCTAACTTACGTGTGGTATTCAACTAATTTCAACTTGAAACGTAACCTAACTAACTTGTTTTATTTGATTCGGCACATGGACAAGTGAGATCGACTTGAGAGATGATTTGGAACATGTATGTAGCAATAATAATTGCAAGTGATGGTCAAGTCAACTTCTTTTCTCATCTTCAATTTTTTCTAATCACTCAAATGATCTCTCACGTATTTCTCTTGCCATGCTTCAGCATCATAATGCTATCATTATGGTTTTTAGCTGAGTAAAAAAACGATGATGTGCATGTAATATGTGTACTACAGACAGACAGAGACGTTGAGATGGAAGTGCAAGTGAATCGCCTGAAATAGCTAAAAAGTAAAATTGAAGATGATAGAGAAAGGGTTGGTTATGATGAGAATAAAATACAATGCTCATGTGTATCGTCTTCATCTCCTGTTATAATAATAATCATAATATCTTTTTGCTTTGCGGGATTACTTGTACAATTTCTTTCTTGGCCAGAACAAGTTGAATGACTTTTGATTGCTTTGGTGAGAGTACTACTGCATGATGATGATGTGATAGTGGTGGAGGTGGTGGTGCTATGATGCGCGGCATGATACAATGTTGATCTATCCTACATTTTTCTTTTTAAAAAATCCGTAAGCAAATGCAACAACGTAATCTCAGTCGGTATTTATTTATATACATACGTATACAACAACTCAAGTATAATTTAACTGTTGTTGCTCAAGTAACTCCTTGTAAAATAAATGAACAACAAGAGCATTCATAAAGATTACTCAATGAATCGGCAAGGGCAACATAAATAGATTTTCGTGGTATTTGACCCGTATAAGCGCACAGTCAACACACAGAGAGTAATAAGCTTATCTGAAAGTCGTTTTTGAAAAAAAAAGTTTCTCCTCAGCGACAACACAATCATGTCGCTTCTCTTTACTTAAAGAAAAAGCAATCAACAAAAAAATCAACAGAAGCAAAATCAACCACATATGGAATAGTAATAACACTGTTATTTTTTAAGAACTCGCCACATGAATGAAATACACGATTAAAATATTTATGACAAGCAATCGCACTCAGCGATTCAATCAGAGACGCAGGGTGTACAAAATGCAAAAAAAAAAAATTTGCTGGCGCCATAAATTCTACCATAAAGAATTTTTTTTCCTGTGGTTTCCGGCCGAGTTTAAAGTTCCCATATAGAAAAGTAAGGTTGAGATTGGCGATATTTTGCGTTGCAGTAGAAACACAGTCATAAAGCCACCAATAAAAGTCTATTTATGTGCATACATATGCGGCCTGCCGGTTTCAATTGCCATCAAGCAACCACCACTACCACCACCACCGCATATCACCGTCACCGCCACCAACAGCAGCATCAGATCACATCTTTTTTTGGAGTCTTTTTCTTTTGCCTACGTGGAAACTTGGCACCAATTTCTGCGTGCGTGCTTGATGGTTTGTTTGCACTCATTCTAAACAAAATGTATGACAAACCGCACAAGAAAGATGATAGGTGCTTGGCAAGCAACTAGTTTCCGTGCAAAAAAACAAAATAGTTTTTACAAGTATTAGTTTTAGCCTTAAACGTTTTTATTGAACGCAATATATATTTTTTAAAAAGACGCAAGCACATTCATCAAGCTTTAGATGGCATTGCAATTTATCATATTTATCGATATTTTATTGTCTTGTTATAATTCTTTTTTTTTGTTCATTCTAGGTCGCCCATATAAAGTCTCCCGGACATAGACATGATATTCGACACGCGTCCTCGTTCGTTCAAAAGGAAAAGTGGACTTGGAGATTTGAGCACTGCTCAAGAGTCATTATGCACTCCGAGTCCTTAGTAACCGTGGATGGGTCCCATTTCCAAGTGGAGTTTTACAACATCTCTGCATTTACTATTCATGACTCTGCGTTTGCAACCAGAGGTAAGTGATCGCATGTAATTATTTTCAAAGTATTTTAATAGCCTAATAATGTTTACAAATAAAAAAAGAGTAGGCATTGTTTTTAAGCAAACTTTTCACATGATAAGTAGAGAGAGAGAAGAATTTACTTAATTTTGTTGACTTTTTCCCCCTATTCTTTGCTTTTAATAACTGTGGAATTAGCTTTTCAAAATGTGTAGTAGGCGTAGGCGCCAACATTATTTTTATATAAAAAACGAGTGTATCCACACGGGAGTAGAAATTAAAGTCAAGTTGGTTTTTTTTTTTTGTTTCTTTATCTAAGAAACAGCATTGCTTTACTGGAGTTTACATGCGTAAGAACAAACAGTACTACTCTCTACACTCTCATCTAAAGAATTTCACCCAGCTATTGTTAATTTCCTCTAATAATCATTAATGAGTGAACTTTCTAGATAATGTGAAAAAATACAAGTGTAATGAATGATGAGTAATTCCCACGACTTGCTGTAGTAGTGCGTGCTGTGCTTTGTTGTTTTTTTGTTTTACGCAGCTACATACATGCATACATAATATAAATATCCTGCTGGCTGAAACTGAACTATCCATTATTATAAAACTTTTACTTTGCACGTTTATTCCATTTTTTCTTACATAACTTTTTTTTATCAAGCTCTCTGAACAACAAAACGTTTACATGTAAACCAGCAGCAGCACCAGAAAATTGCCGTGCTGTACTTTGTTTCAGAGTGCATATTAAAACCTTTTAACATTTTTTTTTCACAAAACATTTCAAAAAAGTTGAAAACTGGTGATGATAATATGCATGCATACAATATGCATTTGAAAAGGAGAAGCAGCAGCAACAACTTGCACTTTTTTCACCAGATTTTTTTACAAATACCAACCTAGGTAGATATTCCAAGCAAGGTACATACATACTATGTAGGACCAGTACAACGATGATGATGGCATTACAATTATTATAATTTTCTCGCTGACCATAATTACAATCTGCTAAAGTTGCACTAGACCAGCAGCATTAATGAAGCAAGCAGAAAAGGTGCTTCATTGGCGAGTACTGTGAGTGAGCCAGTAAAATGGAGAATACAATGGTAGCAGTAGCAAAGCTTCAGTGAAATAAAGTTTAAAAAATACATTACATTAGCAACAATAGCAACAACAGTGGTTCATTTTTTTCTTGAAATTCACTAAAAACACGCACCGCATATGCATATCTTTGTCGTCATCACGATATTTATGATTAAAGCAGACAAATGAAATCAACACAAGAGCACAGCCGCGGTGATGGTGGTAATCACAGTAGTTCTTCCTTTCATGTGGTTCCTTCCTCTCTCTCTCTGACTTCTTTAATTTAGCTTCACGCAAACATTTTCTATATATGCATTGCCATGAACATGCCAATGAACTTGATAATGATACACGCATGATTTTTTTTAATATTATGAAATAATAATTGACGCTGTTTTGAATGTGAACGATGACAATAATAGAGCGACAGCAACAGGATGAATAAAATTACGCTTTCCCGAGCTTATTTTACATTTTAGGTAGGTATTTCGGTTTAGTCATAATAATCACGATGAGGGAGATACCATTATTATTGGCGTGTAAGGCAGATTTCACGCACTTGCAATTTTCTCTGATTCTTTCTGCAATCATTTGTCTGCTGGGTTAGGTATATGTATGTATTTATGTTGTTGGATAACCTATATGATACCTATATATTGTACTTACCTATTTGCGTAGAAGATTGTAATAGATATATAACAGGTGGTGTATAATAAACCATAATAAAAGTTAACAATTTGCTTTATTATATTTTTTTCCAGATTCTTACAACAGTCATGGAAGTCAAAATCAGGTGTCTATTCTTTTCCACCAGTGCAAAATTGATACTCTGCCCACAAAGACGTTCCCATCATTTGTAAGCAGCATCAAGTTTGCCAGGTGTAGCATCAAATCACTAGCTCATCGGTTTATTCATGCTTTAACCATGGGCAAAGTGACTTTTGAAAGCTCCTCAATTGACAACATTGACTCGGAGGCGTTCTACAACCAAACCATAATTGATACCTTGAGCATGGAAGACTCGACCGTTCTCAGCATCTCAAGAAATGGCGTGGCTTCTGCTATTAATAAAATGGTATGGATAAACTGTGCTGTTCAAGTTCTCCAGGAGGATGCTCTGAGTGGTTCGGTGGCCAATGTGACGCTGCATAACAGCGAGTTCAACAAAGTGGAGAGTAATGGTTTCACAGTGAAAACGTGGAGTAAAGTGATTCTCTCAAATAATACATTTTCCAACGTGGCCAGAAGAGGGATTGACCTGAGTCATTCCAGTGAGGACGAGCCCTCGGTAGAAATTATTGGCAATAGTTGGGGTAAAGTGGAACGTGACTTCCTTGCAACTGGGACTAGTGAGAGTCCCTTTATTAGTGTCAGGTACAACACCTTCCTCGCCCAATGCACCTGCGGCAACACCTTTGTATCTTACTTGACAACAAATGCGTCTCGACTGTGGTTTCACCAAGAGCTTCTCAACAACAGTAGATGTCCAGTGAGTGAGCAAATTTTAGACTGCTTGGTGCTCAATGGCCATGTCAATTCAACCGAGTCAAATCTCCTGCCTTACGAAGCACTGAACCTGTTGTGTGACTCTAAAGTGTATATGTGTATGAATGACGTGAGTGACGTTGGGATAAGTACTACGGATGAAACAGTTCCTGGTATACCGCAGCTTCCTAATCGGCTGAGGGTGCTGGCGTACTTTATTGCTGCCATGGGAACATTTATTATTGTGTCGTTGCTCATCACAATGTGCGTATTCTTGTGTCGGCGAAAAATTCCGAGAAAAAAGTCTCCGCCGGAGAGTCCCCTTCAAAATATGGAAAATGCTCAAGGAAAAAAGACTGGAATGCCCAAATCAATGAGTGGAGGAGAATATGCTGACATTGTGTTCAAGCATAACAATGCAACCTCAGCATCGCGACCTCGGTCCATGCTGCTTGAGGACGTAGAGATGGAAGACAAGGGAGTGCAGACCATGCCAACAGAGCTAAGCAGTGAAGTGTTGGAGGGTCTTCGCGAAAAGTTGTCAAGGCCTGACTCATTCTGGGATGCCAAAGAAACTATAGATCATCTGTACGATCTGATTCAAGTGAAAGAGCTCAACTCTGGTTTATCTAGTCCACCTGATGTGACCATGTGTAACGGTCAGTCCACCACGGCTTCAACAGCTCGTCTTCTTCCATCAACCTCATCATCTCCCGTGGCGCAAATTACCTCAGCAGGAGTCAGTGTATCGATTGGAGGTTCCGATCCACAAATACTGCAACACAACAACAGCAGCGCTGGTAACACCAGTAATGACTCCAGTCCTGTAAGTGAAACGCCGCCACCGCTTCCCACCACATCGCCACCTACAGGAGTGCCCATTCTTCAACGTTATGCTCAGATAAGAAATAAAGCAAAGACTGCGCCACTTTGTGAGTACGCTGATCCATCTGACTCATCTATGCACATTTACTCAGAACTTACTCCTCAACCGGCTCATTCGGATGGAAACGCAATGCATAGTCCTCGTAAAAATACACCCACATCATCATCCTCTCATTCCACTAACGACAAGAAACTTGCTAGTCCCTCTCACCTTTCACCGCAAAAACGGGAGTCGCCTTCCCACAAAAATAGCGTTTTAAGTGCTAACCGTCGTCCACCGTTACACAATGGACCAATCATTTGTGAATACACCGAACCCAAAGATGTTCAAGCTCACGTTTACGCAGAGTTATCTAATAATCCGTCGCAACCAAAGTCACAACCAACGTCGCCTGTTAAAGCCAACAGTATGAAATCTACTGGTACGAGTCCCTACAAACAGCCCATGTCACAATCTCATGTAAACACCATCACCATTGCAGTTCCTCCACCTCCAATTACCATCCCGCACTCAAACAGTTTCCACAACTCGCCCCGACACTTGGGAAAAATTAAAGAAAACGACCTATCATCCTCCAACCCATCGATTGCAACGTCAGCAACAACTCCCGTCAAAATCATTCATGTTAACGACACATCAGAGGGTTTATCATCGTCGGCGACAGAAAGCAAAAACCCTCACCACCGCAGAAGGTGGCCATCAGAAAAGCTGAAACGCTCGCAGTCGAATGCAGATGCATCTGGTGCAAGGAGTAGTACCTCGGTTTCTTCTCTTCTCAAACTGAAAGAGACCCCCGGCGGAAGCAATAGCAGCAACGGAGCAGCAAGCGGAAGTGACACACAAAAGCGTCCCCTGCCCTCCATTCCGTCGTGGTCAAGTAAAAACGAGGCAAAAAGCCAGTTTTGAAAAAATAGAACATCACAAACAAATAAACTCTAATGCTGTTGTTTTGTTTTGTGGATTAATAAATGTAGTCTAAACTTGAAAATTGTACGCTAAGTTACTCCTGGTTAACTATTTAGGATTTGAAACAACAACAGATATTTAGTGTTAATTATCCCATGTAAATTAGGAATATTACAACAATTATTTTTTAGTATTTAAGTTTGTACATTTAACTACTACTGTGTTATGATTACATGCAACATTATATTTGTACAAGCTGTTTGTTTATAGTTAATTTGAACACGTTGTAAATTCTACATACACAAATATACATACATAAATCCGCCGACACACGCACGTATGCAAGTGGATTAAATGAAGCTCTCAGCTTAAATAATTACCTTAAAATATATTATGTTGTATCAGCATGCATGATGATTAAAGGATGATAAAACATGTCGCATTTTATGGTGTTGCATCTATTATTATTACAACTATTTTTTGGAAAATCCTACTAATATTACTATTGTTATTATTAATTATTATTATTATTACATCACTATAGCACGACGATTTGCTGCCAATCCAGGGCATCCTTATTTAAGACAATGATTATCAAGTCAAATAAAATAATTTTTAATTTATATAGTAATAGTATAAAAATTATCCTAAAAAACTTATTATGCGCAATATATTAAAAATAGATTATATTATACCTAAACAATATTTATACAATTACATACTATCATGTTATTACGCTGACTGCCCAATAAAACATACAAATTGTATTGATAATATATAATGCACGAAAAACGTTTTGAAATCCATTTGAATATTTTTTTGGCAGTTGAAAGCATTCATTAATGTTATCTTTTTTAACAAAATACATAAACATTAGTAATGCCGCAAGGTTTTCCAGTTATTGAAACCAGGTGTAATGATGCACAACAACAACAAGGTAGACGTTTTCAGTTGATTACTCTCAATTGCGCTTATCTCCAAAAAAATAAAGTGTGTCAGCATAACCAAATGTCTTTTTTTATGTGAAGTATTGACGGATGCCTCCCACAAATATCTGTTCTAATCACTGCAACTACGGGCGGATGTGTGATACGATGATGATGATATGACACAGTTGCACTGCTAATCCTAAATGCAACATATTCACGTATTTATTTAAGGCAGCTGGAATACTAAAAATGTTTCCGGTATGGAATACATTATTCATGAAACTCAGTCAAATGATGCGCGTAACCTGCATTTTTTACTGTGACGCTGCTGCTGCTGACGACAACGACGAGCAAGTCATTATTGATAAAGACCTCCATAAACTTTGCAAAACGATGATAAAATCTCAAGTAAGCACAAAGTGCAGTTGATTGATGCATCTAAAATTTTTAAAAAAATTGAGAGGGTTGTTACTTTTTGTATTATTGAGCCGCTTTTCTACTTGTATACATTTAAGAAATTAGGAGACCACTCTCAAGTGCAATATATTGGACAGCTATCGTATGTAAAATGGTTTATTTTTGCTTTTTAAACGTGTTAAATTTATTGCTAGCCATAAGTAACGAAATTGTAGCACAAGAAAATTATATATGAGGTCGGGCCTTGTCAAAAATATATTTTTTTCTCCCTATGGGCATGACATCTGGTTCCAATCAGTCTTTCAAACATTTCTATAAAAAATACTCCCTGTCTGTTTGTTGAGAGCTATTTCACCTAAAACGTTAACACTGCTGACAAGTTTTTGCAAACTTGAAGAAGAGAAAAGAGAAACTTGGGCTGTATTTGTATTATTGCTTTTTTAAGGAGGAATAATGTTCCTTTGAGAATCACTGGGGTAGCCAGAGACGACGACATTCGTAAATGCTCCAAATTTGTCATAGACTGCTCATCAACTTCATCTTCATTTCCTGACTTTTTACAGTCGACATGTTCAATTAAAGTCAAATGGAGATGGTTGATTCATTTATAAAAGAAAGTGAAAGAAGAGATACATCACATGATCGTCGTCGTGGTTCGTTCGGTCGGTCGAAGGCCGCATTTGTTATGACAAAAGGAGGAACAGGATGATACTGAAAAAACAAACTCATCTTCCCATTTCTTTTTTCCCATACAATCAGTATGCACACCAAACGTGTAGCATAGCAGCAGCGTAGCAGTCAAAAGTTAAAAAAAAGATGGGATGGAAACGGCATGACATTAATATTATACTTTAAAATCTATATTTTTTATACAACCATCACACCACCACGTATGAAGCCATACGTCTGCAAAGATTCTTACTTTTCCCCTTGGTTATCTACCTACATACACTACATACCCGTAGATATGTTCCTTGTAAACTACATTACTTACTACATACATAGCTATGATGAATTTAAAAATGGGCCAATGCTTGAACATACTTATTATCTAGATGAGAAAAAAGCCACACAACTTGACGTTGAAATCAAGTACTTTATCGACCCGGATGGTTTTTAATTGGAACTCCATGAAATGACTTGTGTTCTTAAATGGTTTTGATACTTCCGACAGATGAGTCGACGCATATTTCCGTGTGCGTTTTATTTATCGACCTGTCTGAATTTTTACAGATCACTTATCTGCGACAGGATTTGAAGAGAAAAGACAAAAAAGTCACTATAAAATCTCACGTAAGAGTTTCTGTACGCTGCGCTGCTGCGTTGGTGTACAAAAGTGTAAGTAGAGCAGTGTAAACACAAGTACCTATTCAGAACAACTTCCTTCATCTTTAATTAAGACTTTAGGAAATGCAACGAGACAAGTGATGGTGATTGAAAAGGCGATTTTTACACTATGCAATACAAATATGGCGTGATTTTTCAATGAATGATGATGATTCAATCGTGCATGTTGAGTTTTTAAAAAATGCTGGCTGCCCTGATTGCATACATGTAGCTACACACACAGACGCAACAAAGAGTGCAACCGTTTACGGAAAGACATTGGTAGATAGATGTACCACAATAACGGTGGTGTATCTAGAAAGCATACTATGTATTAAATATCAAGTTACCTACTTTAAAACTCTATTACAAAGTTGCATAGACAAAAGAAGAAGATTGTAGCATGTAAAATGAAACTTGTCTGTCAGATTACCTTGTTGAACTCTGACTAAAAAAAACTTTTATAACTACATAACTTTTATTGTTTGTGGTTTGCTTTTACAATTTAGTAATAGCGGAAATGAGAGTAAAAGGAAGGTGGATTTATACACATACATACCTATATAAGGATGCAGAAGCGTGATATAACCTCCAACCAACCACAAATAATTATCCAAAAATCTTGACATCAAATCGTTATGTAATATTGTTGGTTGGTTGGCATACTCAAGTGAAAAAAATGACATGATTTCCCTCACCGAATCAAATCCCACGAGTAAAACCAAAACGTTATGTAGTATAGAATTACGAAGCTGGCGGTATTAAGGTTAACCACCAAAGTGTGAGATTCGACAGGTGGTCACTATGTGTATGAATTTTTGAATTATTATTATTTTTCTTTTGAAGAAATAGGTTGTATGTAGGTGGTAGATGGAATTAGATCAATGCAACCAGAGAATGTAGATATATATGAGATATATGGAGTAATAAATATATGATAGTATTAGCTAATTATATTTTGGTGATCAATATAAATGAAATCTGAGAAAAAATTTGCGCTACCAACCTTAAAGGAACGATTCCATCCAGTGCTTCTTGAACACCAGGGAAATATTCCAGTCCAATGCCTTTAGCAAACAATGCGTGATGCTTGAGACAAATGTCAATCATCTTCTCGTCACACACGCTGGTCTCCGTCGTAGTTTCAACTTCCTCCGCTGTCATGGATTTTTAAAAAATAAGAAGGAATATTTGCATTAGGTATTGGTATTATTATAACCCGTTTTAAATAAGATTAGGTAGCTACCAATTATTAGTCTTTTAGTTACTGTAAAAATTTCTTTAAAAAATAATGTGCCATTGTATACCTGATACTGGAGGAAGGACTAAATCCTTTTTGATTAACTCATGCGCACAAAAGCCACCCAAATATGCCAGTTCCATTTCAAGACGAGCAAGACCAAAGCACTCTTTCCATTCAAAACCGGTAACAAGACACCGAAAACCAAAGTAATGCTGCTTGTCCGCTCGTGCATAGTCTGATGCCGTTTCCAGAGAGAAAAGTACCTCATTTCCTAAGACCAACAAGTTAAATAAAGTCGTTAAAGAAGTTACGTATGTACATTATTTATAGCATTCAAATGGTAATAATCTCTGCACCGAATTCGACCTTTATGGATCACATTTAAAACTTGTTATGGTGAAAGGAAAAAATACCTGGTAGGATTACTGCTCGTTTAGGCCAATTTTCACTGCCACTAAATCGTTCCATAATTGGAATATATGAGAATAGACAATGATGCTCTTCTGTGGGCCCCTCCAAAGGATTTGCTGATGCTGTCTTTACATAACTGCCAAAGTTGTCGTTTTGGACGTTTTGGCGAGTTGGTTGTGGGGGAATATTTGGCGTGATATTGGCTGACACTAGGGCACCGTAAGGTACATACATGCGTATACTGTCCTCGGCTTGCGCAGTGCAACATCTGGGATCGAATTCCACAGTGATGAGTTGCACTGATGGTGGAAATATAACCCTGTTGGAGGCACATTTATTTTGGAATATCTCTTATTGTTATCCGTGCTACATATTTTTTTGTTTTTTCCATATGTAAGCACGTTGTAAAATCATTAAATACAAAGTTTCTAATCAATGTAATTTGCCACAGAGGTGAACAAGCTGCTTAAAAAATTAGTCGTCAAGGAGCAATTGATGATTTCGAAAAGCATGAATAAAATAATCAATACAATTATAAACATCAATAGAATAAACATAGTACATAAATTCTTTAAAAGCTACTAGCTATATAACCTACATAAAAATTTTCTTTTGTTTCATAAATAAATAATGTATAAATCATGTTATAAATCTAAAGGAAAAAAATAATATTCCGGTAAGACTACAATCGTAGCTACAACCGGACGAATGTCTCATTACGAAACTAGCTACATACATAAATAATTGCTTTATGTGATACATACGTTGTTATTATATGATTAACAAAATATTGTTACTCGGTACATTCACAACAATACATCATGCCATATTTAGAACTCTTAAATATGTGAAATAATAAAAAGAATGATTTTATGAAGTTGCGAAAAAAGTTTATTGAAATCATAAACTTAATAGTATGCGCATTGCGAACAAAATGATAAGAAATAAAATAAAAATTGTAAATGACAATTTCAATTGAGTACATTAATTTATAAGCTGAAGCTGTAGAATAAGTTTTAAAAAATCAGATCGCAGCTCATGCAGATACATAGATATAATAATAATGAAATGTGGACGTTAAAGCTTTAAAATAAATACTTGACAGTGAAAAAATAAAGTTTGGCTAAAGAAAATATAAAGGTACAACGTAATGAATAATGACTAGTTATAGGAAATACTGATTCGAATGGTTTTGACTACAACTTTGCACTGTGCAAAACATATTCTCACTTGTAATGAGCTATAACAGCAGGTTTGTACGGGTGTTCACTTTCAACCCATGAATAATACGTTCCAGGATTAGTCACTTCCGAACACAAACTTCTTCGAACGGAAATTTCTTTCTCGTCAGTTCCATCCTTCTTAGTAGGTAGTATTTTATTATTGAGATCCGATACGGGAGGCAGAAGCAAACTAATCAACTGCAGAAGCTCAACTGAGCTCTAAAATAAAACAAACCGTATTCAGTTGGAGTGGTTTCTCAAGGTCACTGCTGACCTACTTGAAAAAATGTATTTTGAAGTTACCCGAGGGTCAGACATTGCCAAATGTGGCAAATGAGCCAGCAAGGAAGGTAGCAATGTCGTAACTAGTGAACTTGAAGATAACTCGGCAACTTTCTCTACCGAGGTAACATTTTCCATTGTTCGTTTAGCATTTTCAAAGACAGCCGTACATGCTCTCAAAGCACATTTTCGAGCCTGCATTTCCGCGACAGCTTTAGCTTTTTGTCGAGCATCGGAGTCATCAGGGTTACTACAACATTTTAAGCATTTACTACCATGACTTTGGTGTAAACTTACTTCTGAAAACATTTTTCTATACCTGAAATGCTACTTACCGGAAATACAAAAGGTGAGGTATCTGTCCGCGAATTTGATTCGTGCCATTAAAGCTCAGGGGACACGAACTAAATGTAAAAGTTGTTCCATCCGAACAGCGAAGTACCGAGACACCACCATCACCATTGCATGTTCTTCCACCATGATTTTTCAACCGAATAGCATACTTTGCTCCAGGCTGTAAAACATGTTGATTTCAAAATAATATATATGAACACTGAAAATTGATTATGATTTGTTGGATTGTATATATTTTCATACCTTTAGCAGAATTGATTTTGGAAAGCGAATCTCTGCAATGTCTCCAATGCACTCATCAGAATCAAAAGTACCCCGAGTAATTTCAATTGCCGTCCATTTTGGATTTGGTTGATCGCAATTTTCTATACTTAACTCATCCACCTAGGAAAATGATAATGAATGTTTAGACACTTCTAAGAGCGAGTCATCAGATCGAAAACCTTGTTAAACCAACTTACTTCTTGGAAAAGCTCAACCTCGTACTCGTAAGTTCCCGTGCCTGAGTATATGCAACAGCCAAAAACGGAAACGCCAGGCTGATCCACTGTAAAACAAACTGCATCTGGTGAACCATTGCCGGTATTCCAGGTTCGACTTTGATTAGTTCTTGTAAACCGACACGGTGTAGCCACTATTATTTGACCTATAACACTTTCCAGTTCCGCCTATACGCATGGAAAACAGGTTAGTTTACTAATGGAATGCAATTTTTACTTCGTAAAGAATAAAGCATGCATTTATTTATTATCCTACGTATACTCCGGACGCATGAGAAACAAGTTCTTCCATCAGTTTAGCCAGCAGCAGAGACGAGTTGTGAATGAGCACAAGCGTTGACTCATTCTTGACAGAATCATCCATGTTAATTATAGTCAAAAGATTTTGCATTACTTCCCAAAACGACCAGGACGGTTTCACAAATCCTTCAATATCATTTCGGGAAGCCATCTGACTAACCAGCACTCGATTATTCGCTGGTTGTTTTAGCTTACCTCCTTCCGTGTTTGTAACAAACGTTAACTGAAACAAATTCATTCAACTGTTACACTTCTTGAAAACGCGCGCAATTTACACCAACTCAAAAACCAAAAACTTACGCAAGTTTCATCAGGGCTTTGTTTCACTATTGAACTGAGCACAGGAAATATTCCGAGTAGCTGTCCTCGACAACGGCAAAGTGCTCCAACGATGGAACCCAACATTCTAGCATATTTTGTTCCATGCTCCAGATAAAGGTACATAAAGTTTGCAAGGCATTCCCATTTTAGTACGGAGGTTGGGTAAAACACTTGGAAGCAATTTTCAAAAGTACTGCAACATTGGTTTATGATTTCTTCCTTTGCGCAGCTCACTTTTGGATCATCGTGATCTATTATTTTGACAATTACAATACAACATTAGATGCGAATTTGCACCAATAAAGACACCATGGGGAAAATATTTATAGTGTGAAATTACCGCTCTGAACCGAAATCATGTTATGCAACATAACTCGAACATCAGCAATGGCCTCAGCCATTGACAAGTTCTCCATTTGACCCAAACGGGCACACCCTGATAAACCGAATAATAACGTGGTTGACAAAAGAAGAACAAATTATACTGCAATCGGCAATCTGTGCACTGTACTTACCTTTGTATGGATAGACTTGATTAATGCTAAATTCTATTAAGCGGAGACAGGAGCAGGTCACTGACTTCATTAGGGTTGCTGAAAATGTGTCACTTGGTTCTATTGACATTGGTTTTAGCTCTTCCCAGCACCATCGAATTAAGGACATTAGCACCTGCACGCTTCCCTGTAGGATGAAAATCACATTAAATCTTTAAATCTACAGAACTACAGAATTATTTTCCATTTTGAAATGAGTTTCTTACAGGTGTAAAATTTGAAACGAAATCGTTTGTTAACAGATATGCCGGTTCGTTGCACTGCTTTGTTTTAGTTCCTGTTGAACAGCTATCAGAAGTCATTAATCGATACAGAATTTGAGGGATCTGACCAGCATTTACGTCTGTCCCATTGTTGGATTTCTTTGAAGACTTGAAGTTGAACGTCACTCTGTAGGTACAAAATAAATAATTTCATTACAACAACTTCTTACACGAAAGCTGTACTATTTTTATTACAAGTTTTAAAATGATCATTTACTGGTCATCAGTAGAAACTGTACTCTAGAAGGAAATTGTTTTATATAATCATCCAATCTTAAAACTATATCCTCGAACCTCCAACCAGTTACCTTTATTTTAGCACAGTATTCTCCTCGACCCCCAAACAAACCGAATCCTCCCAATAAAATATCCGCATCACAACAAAAGCGAACTGCTTCAATTGAGTGTCCAGAATATCCCCAACCGCCTCCGTGACTCTCAAAGCGACATACTGCAGAATAATCATCCCGACTGTACATTTTGGCCAACACTGGAACAGTGCCTTGTTCCTCATGATGAACTGTAAGTCCTTGAATGTGAGCGGCTATCAGCGTGTCCATACAGGCCAGCATGCTAGCTCCAGCTTGCCATCTTTCTAAGTTAGAGTTGGGCGCGATAGGAATGGCATAAGGAGGCTTCATAAGACACATGTTAGCCTCAACATGAGAATTTCGAACGGCAGATGCAATGACATTATGACATTTCATTGTATGCTTGCGCCACTCATATGTCCACAGAAAGTCGTATACTGGATCCAGAGTTGCCGCACTGGTTGGAAGTTGAATACTATTTTCTCCTTCAAAGTAGGAACACGAACCGTCTCTCCTATTTATCATTATAACCGTTGCTGTCTTTGATGTATTCAGCGGTGGTATAATCACTGTTTTACGGAAATAAACATTACAAGAGGAATACAAAAATTTCACCGTTATAAATAGCAGTCCAAAGATAGAAGACAATAATAACATCTTACTTATTGACGATGAGTTTGCCGTTACTGTAGACTTTTTCAAAATTTTTTGACTAATTAAACTAGCTTCCAGTCTTATGAAAGTTGAGTCTCCTGTCGCTCCTATCCAAGTAACTCGGCGACCAAACTTAGCCCCTACGTTCTGAATAGCGCTCATTTTGGAAAACCATAATGGATCAGCCTCATTACCTTCAGGCGATCTAGCGAGCTGTCCCTTCTACAATATTTTTTAAAACATTTAATTCGTAAGTACAAGTACCAATTAGTCGTAAGTAAAGTTCCATTATCCATCATATATTATTCTTTAGCAACGAAATTAACCAATTACCGCATGTGCTCCACAAGTATAAACGACACCGTTCGAGTCGAGAGCAACGGTGTGGTAACTTCCAGCTGAGATTTGAATAATTTTTATGTTGAGGTCAGGAAACCTAATCTTTACTGGTGTGTGACGAGGAGCCAAGTCACCAAGTCCAAGTTGTCCAAAGGAATTACTCCCACAAACAAAAACAGAGCCCTTTGCGTCCATGAAGACTGAAATTGATATTTTCAACTTGGATTTACACGGTACATTCCTCAGATGAAATAATTATTGTTAGCTTTGTTTAAATCTTTACCCGAATGATGGAGCCCACATGATATTTGAGTGATTATATGCGACGTAGGAAGACTAAGGCGACAAGGTGGGAATGATGTCATGGAATTCTCTTTATCTATGAAAATGAATATATATTATATTTTTATTTTTTGCGTTTGCTGCCTCCAAAAATTTGCTTGATAGCAGAAATTTGTAGATGCACATACTTTTAGGTTTTGACGATTTACTGGATGAAGATCCTGCTTTACCACCACTGCCGGATCGTCTTTCTTGAGAATCTTCAGGGGGAAGCACACGATCTGCTGTAATATTCAACCACAAATTACGATTCATTTACTTGACAGCTTTTTGCAAAGCCTCAGCATTAATTAAATTGCAACTCTACTTTTAAAGATGTCACACAGCAAATTACCTTCCTCTAAACTAATGAGATCTGCAACGGCTGGATCAGCTGCTCTCTGAGGATCCATTACTAAATAATCTTGGTCTTCTATACCTTCCCTCGCACACGTTCTGCATGAACCACACTCTGCACAACCCGCGTCACCAACGCCGCATCCACACTCCCTAATTTAACAAGTCATGTCATTTATAAGGTGCATTCGACTGCCTATTAGTATTCCATGACCACAAATGATTATATTCCAGGTAAAAATAATCCACTTACTGTCCAGGATTTCGATCTGGTCTTAAGGCAGAAATGCAGGCACTTCCATACCCTGTGCACTCTCTGCAAACTGTACAAACCATACATTGTTCGTGTTTCCAACGATGGGAACCTGCAGGACACATCCCTTCTTGCTCTGGAGGAGGCCCTCCAGCAGTGGTTGCTGGAACTGCTCCATCTTCCCATTCTCCATCATCCTCTTCCAGCACATCCGTTCCATCTGAGGGACAAAGAAGAGAAAAATCAATAAAATATTTTCTTTTTTATTTCGAAAAATATCCAAGTAAAACTGACATTACCTTCTTTTAACTGAAGATAACTGCGACCACACTGACCACGGTTATTGATTCCCATTGTGTAAACTTTTCCTTCCCCTGTCAATACTACACAATGCGCTTTCCCCATAGCAATTTGTGTAACAAATACTCCACGGAGGCCAAGAAGGTAGCCACTTGCAGAATCACAATGAGCTGTATCTTTTCCATACATGTATACGTCGCCACTTCGTGTTATAAAAGCGGATGTTCCATTATTGCAAGCTACATTAGTTATATCGTGACCATCCATGCGAATAACCTTTTTAGGCTTTGATGCTTTTGCAACTCTGCGGATTTTAGCTAAATTAAATGAAAAAGAAAAGATTTTGAAACGTGTTTTCAGCTGTACTGCAACTGATTCTCGGAGTAGTTTTAATTAAATTCAATCTACCTTGATCACCATCCTCCCCACGTTTTGGAGTGCCAACAAAATAAGCTGTACCGTCTTCAGTAAGCAATAAGGAATGTATTCCTTCATGACCTACCGAACATTGCACAAAGCGTGGACATTTACTAAGGCCTAATTCCAGCCACTTGGAGCATTTCGCGATTCCTGACTTTTGTCCTAAGCTGGCTCCTTTTCCGCAATACATAATCTGAAAAAACACAATAGGACATTAATTATAATTTAAAATTCCGCAAACGTAAAACATATAATGTAACAAAAGGTACTACTCCGTACTCGTCCATGTTGAGTTCTAAGCAAAGCAAAGTCTTTTCCTGCAGCAACTGTAACAACATCCTCATCTACACCAGTCGAAACCGGTCGTAAATTTGTGTCACTATCCCAGGGACAAGGCCCAGCTACTTCAACAGATTTGCGAACTAAGCGTAAATTAATCTCAAAAAAGGAGTCCATCGATGCCGCACTAGAATCAATCCATACTGTTCTTGCCAAAAATCCGTCCTGAAATCAAGTCATAAATTTATTGGTTAAAAGTCTTTTAACTGAGTTCTTATTACTAGCATTTATAATAATTTATTCACCTCTCTGGCAGGAACTATTGCACCAATAGATGCACCATCGGAAAACATTGCACAGTTAACATCCTCCGCCACCTTGACGGTTCCTACAACCTCGAATGTCATTTGGTCCAAAATCAAGAGGAGGTAGTTGGGAGAGTTCATCAGCCGGCAAAATAATTTTCCCTATAAAAAACAATGGCCATCCTCTAGAAAACTGCGGTTTGACGTAGAGGATACTTTATTTTAAAAAATAAATCTTGCTTACACTGGCCCATCCAATCCAAACTTTTTCTGATGTGTGAAACGAACTGTTATAAGCGTATATTTTTCCTTTCTCAGTTCCGAAACAACCGGATCCGATTTTGTACAGGCCTCTTGAACAGTGAAGAAACAGGTACCTACCATCTGTAGCTAAGGATTTTGCACTGAACACAGATCCTGGTGGGTCTAAATTGAAGAAAACAAGGCATTAGTAAACCGATAAAACAGTCCAGGTCAACAGACTCTTTGTTTAGCATACGTAAATTTAGTTTGATTGTCATTGCTAACCCCAAACACCTGATGGAAATGTTAACGTGAAGGAATCAACACAAGCATTAACTGGAATCCCTTGATTAAGCCATTGAGGAAGAATGGGTCTTCCAACCAAAACTGCCTGTGCACTACGTTGAACCGATTTTAAAATGTTTGGATTCTAGGGAAAGTGAAGAAAAGTCAATTAGTTAAAATCTTAAATTTTTCATAAAAAGAGCATTACACGCAATTTACCTTAAGCCTCTGGCTAGATAATTTACGAGGGCACATAAACAGCGATGCGATAGCTTGAAACATGGATTTGGTTTCTCCTCTAGCAATTGCTAAACTAATTAAGCAAGCGGTAGCTACTGATGTTAACGAATTGAGGGCTGAAGATGAACTACTGGAACTAGGTGCGTCTTCATCTTCATACTTTGACAAAATCAATAGTACAGAAAACATCGAGTCTAGAAGAACATATGCAAAATTAATTATAAAGTTGTAGAAAACCTCTTAACGATTGTTATTCAAAAGGAAGTTATATTGCAGTTATATTGTAAATTACTAACCGATAACTGAAATGGGTTCCTTCTTAAGACTTTGTGGATGCTGTCCTTCAAGAATATTTAGCAAAGCTGTAAGAGCTTTCACGCACAGTCCTGTATGGACCTTATGACTTTCCTGAATCAGTTGAAACACCGTTTCTAACCCCAGTCCAACAATCTAAACAAAAAAACACACATGTAAACATTCCAAAATCTTTCTTTGTATTTTATCCTTCACTAATACAGACAAGAACAATTAGAACCTTTGGAACAGGAACCGGAGACGGCAGTCTTTCCCCAGCATTGTCATTGTCAGCATCGCTCTCTTCCAATGGAATAAGCCACTTTCGGGAAGCATCGGCGAAATTGAATTCCAATACAATCTAAGCAAGCAAGCAAGTTCAATTGTACAAAGCTCCATTGTAATACTTTACAACGTGAAACCTACCACAAAACTTTAAATGAATCTTACCTGTCGAACGCTTGCATATGCGGCAAATATCGACGTATTACCCAATATTTCAATAATGGGTGTTGATAGTGGCAAACTAGTTGTAATGGAACTCGTCTGGTAAATAAAGCAAAAGGTTCTTGTTAACTAAAGACAGACCTGGAGTTAAAACTTACTTCTTGCCGTCATTGCAATTCGAAATTTTTTTACCAAGAGTATCTTCGGCTTCTGCTTTCCCTTTCCCCTCTGCGATCTATCCCTCTTCTGATTCTGCTTCCTCTCATTTTTCTTCAAGTGATAAACACGATACAGGGAATGAAAATTCCTGGAAAGTTCCACAACGTCTACTTCCTCAACTGGCATGCCTGCTGTCGGCAATACTCTACATAAAAACAGAAACTATATTATACTTCCTAACCCCTCCGCATCTCCCCCGTAGCCTTTTCATAACATTTTCCACCACATACTTTTCCCTTAAACTAATTCTGCCTTCCACAGGAATCACTCTCCTTCATTAATTTTCCATCGCTTAGTAATTCTTCTCTTCTAATGAAAACCACTCTTAACTCATATTTTCCCTAACAAAATTTACCTCCTCTTTCTACGCTTTTCACTTTTCTCAACAAAACATTTAACAAACAATCAACAATGAATTAACACTAATTTCACAACTACTCCTGCGCTATTTAACCTGCTCATCTTCTCTTGCAACTTTCACCACACTTTAAATAGCATGCACAAAACAAAACCCGTTAAAATCCTCAGCCACACGGTAGGCCTCAAATAGCGGCTCCAATCTGCAAACTTATTCAACTTCCTTTTTTTTAAACTAAACTTTCACCTTTGTTGGTAACTACTAGAAAATAAAGTAGTACTCCAGTCGAGTGCAAGGACAGTCAAAAAGTGGAAGGAGCACCGCTCGTATCAGTCGCAAATCAGTTTCCAGTAGTGGTCGCCGTAGTCGTAGTAGTAGTATTCTCCTGCAAACTGTCAATTTAAATCCAGTGTGTATTCAAATGCCCGCGCGGAGTCATGAAAACACACATGTTACGGCTGATACAACTCTCTCTTTTCTGTCTGTTCTGTGCTAGTACATACTTCTCTTTTATTCTTTCGTCGTCTTCTTCTTCTTCTTGTGCTGGCCCAACCCCAGCAACTCAGCAGGAGCCCTGGAAAAAAAATACAAAAGAGTACATGCAGCAGTAGTGGTAGCAGCAGCACAGTAGAAGACGAAGAAGCATAGAACAGTACAGCACCACAAAGAGGAAATAGAAAGTAGGAAAGAGAAAGACGGAAGCAGAAGGCCACGAAATAGAGAGAGTTAAGCTCTCTGCCACAATCAGCAGCGGCACTACTACCACCACAACAACAAGCAGAGAGAGTGTGGAAACCCCGTCAAACATGCAAACAAACAAGCAGTAGTCGTAGTAGCAGCCAAGGACAGCAGCAGCCAGCAAACTTTCTCTGTTTACGTTTCTCTCCACTCTGTCGTTGTGGATTTTGTAGCTGCTGCTGCTGCTGCTGTTGTTGTTGTTGCAGCTGCAACGGCTGCTAATGTTCGTCGTTCGTTCATATTCCTTCATGTTTTTTTTCGCTTAAAAAACTTTCTCAATCCGTTGCTTGTACTACAGTTTTTTTTCGGTGCTGCTACTACTACTATTACTGCTACTACTTGAGTGATTGACTTGGGATGATGATGATAGTGGTGGTGACGGCGGTTATAACTACCTTAAATCCCTTTGATGATCGCAGTGCGGTGGGTGCGAGCGAGCGAGCCGAGAAAGTGGGACAAACTTGCCGTGTAAACGTAGGGAATGAATATGCATGCATACAGAAAGCTGTAATTAATAACAACACAATATGTAATGAAATACAACTAGGCTGTGTGGAAAGCCAAGAAGGAGAAGAAGATTGCTTATTTCACAATACCTAATCTCATGATGAACATCATTAGTTTACAGTCAGTCTACGTGGAGCTTCTACGTTGACATGACATGGATTAATCAAACATACTTCCTGTTCCTTTCTTTCATCAGTATCATTATTATTATCATGAGCAATGATTATGTTTCACTCGTGCTGCTTTTTTCTAGCAGATTGTGTGATTTTCCGCATAGAGAAAAAAATACATGTAAGCTTGGTTGTTGTATGATTTTGAAAAGAGATAAAGTATAATTATTTCGGTGGATTATATTATCTACATACTGTAGTTTCAGTTTCAGAAATGTTATATATGTTCCATTATAATAATGTAGGTTTCCCTTCTTTTTCCTAATTGAATTTTTGCAAGTATCATGGTATAAAAAATAGATGGCTGTACAAAGGAAAAGGATACTTTATTTTCAGCTTCGGTTTCAGCAGAGTAGTACCTAAAAGATATCAGCTGTTCTCCTTGTAGCTTGCTTGTTGCTTGCGCACACCACAGCTGAGAAAAAGAGGGTGGTCGGTCGATAATCCTCCAACTGAAACAGATCAGCAGCAACAGCAGCAGAGAGCTACAATAATAATAATAATAATAATATACCTAAATGAAATAGGTGCTTCGTATGGGTAGGTAAATGTGATTAATATTTATATAATATAAATTGGATGACCGGGAAAACAAAGGAGTACATTGACTGTTGTTGTTACTTCAGTGTACAGTGTAAGCAATTAAGTTTTAGGGAATGAACTGACAATCGATGAAACGGACACTCAATTAATAGATGATAGAAAATAATAGTAATAATAGTATTATTATTATTATTATTGTTTCCTTCCTTGCGCTTAGTTAAAATCAAGTACAAAACTAGGGATAAATATTTTCCTGTGATGCTTCGAAACAAATAGATATTTTGCAAAAACAAACGAAACTACAAAATCACGTACAAATCAGCAAACAATACATGTCTAGTCACTAGACTCTAGTGTCATTTTTGTACTGGGAGAAACTTCTTTTATTTGAATTCGAGTACATCATTTATAAGTCTAGATTTTTGTGGTAATCAGCAAGAAAAAAATCATGGTGAGTTTTAACAGTTTCAAAAATTCAGTGTCTGAAATAATTAATACTTTTAAATGCTTAATTTGCAGATGCTATATAGGCTATTCTGTTTCAAATGTACACTATCATGCATATGCTAGCTGAGAATGCTGATATTATTTTTGTAATATTTTTTGTAGGATACTTCAGACTGCGATTCTGATACACCTACTTCGATGAAAAAGGCAAACAAGGAAACAACCGGAAATAAAGTAGAGTCTAGCCAAAGTGAAACCACCCAACAAATTTCACGAATTACACGTCGTGCCAATGTTTCATCCGTTCCAATGTAAAGTTTTAAGCTTTTGTATTAAAAGTTTAATGTTTATTTTAGACATGTAAGGTTTTTATGTTACTTTTTTATCACTTTTTATTTCAGGACCGACAAAGAAATGATGGAAGCCGTGCTGAAAAGTAAAACAGACTTGACAGCGAAACAAAAGAAAGATGTCGTTGATACATTCCGAAATTTTGATCGCAACGGAAATGGTTCGATTCCCTCATCTGACTTAAAGGTAGGTTCTGATAAGCGCTCTTTTTGTTTTTACAACAACTTAGTGTAATTTATATAAAAGTTATTGGTTTGTTATGTAGGTTGCGCTTCGAGCACTTGGATTTGAACCTCGGAAAAACGATATAAAGAAGATACTAGAAAAGGTGGACAAAAACAACACAGGTTTGTGCTTTCAAGGTTTATAATATTGTAGTATTTGTTGACTATAATTAAATGCTATTTGTTTCCAAATATCAAACTTTTAGGACGCTTAAATTTCATGGACTTTTTATCTGTCATCGAAATGAAACTTGCTGAGAAGGACAGTAAAGATGAAATTCAAAAGGCTTTCAATCTGTTTGACAAGGATCATACCGGACTAATTACTTTCCAAAATTTAAAACAAATCGCTAGCGAACTTGGAGAAGAATTAAATGATGAAGAAATTTTGGTAACTACAGATTATTTTAATGGTTTATCTAAAGCATGTTTTAACAATGTCTTGTAAAGTGTTAATTTGACGTATTTTGTTTTGAAGGAAATGATTACAGAAGCCGATTCGGATGGTGACGGTGCTGTCAATCAAGATGAGTTTTTCCGCATAATGAAGAAAACTAGTTTATACTAACTGCGTGTCGTCATATATTTTAAACAAAGTTTTAATGTTTCAATGCAAAATATCTTGTACTCTATTGGAATCGGAAAATCCAACTTTAATTTTATGCTGTGTATTTATAGTCGGTTATCTTGTTTCTTACGTAAATTATGATCGATGTTGTACTATTCGTGTAAGTACTCTTTAACTACAGGATTGGATGAAAAAGATCTCATTATATTTCTGCAGTATCGTAACACAATACGTTTTAATGTTTATCAAAAAATGCTTTGAAAATGTACTCTACTGCTCTGTTTAAAGCTTTTATCGATGTCAATTAGTCTATTATATATATTAATTAGTCTTTTTAACATTTGATTTAAAACTGATTTTACAACTAACTGTCCAGTCGTGCTGTTTGTTACTGCATTTTTTTAAAAAAAGGCACCTAAATTCATTTCTTACACTATTCATACTTTTATTTGCACATATACAAATCTAATATGCTGGCATGGTAATATTAGTAATTGTGCTATGCTATACCATATTGAACGTTCATAGGTATTTTAAAGACACCTTAACATCAATTTTTTAAGCTCTGAATCATAGATATAAAAATTTGACATTGGCCATGTTTTCATATAATCAAAAACATTACCTCTAATTTTGCGATCAGAACTGTCGCAGAATTGGTGTTTAATCAATTTAATGATGATTTCTGTGCATTCTCATAGCATAGTACTTTTGGTACTCATTTTTGCTAAACCAGTAAAATATTTGCCAATCTCACACATTCTTTCGCATACATCAACATTGCTCAAAAATACCAGTAGTCAAAATATCAGTCTAGTTAAAACCATTCTAGCGAGTACTTGCTACCCCAATTTGGGATGTTGAAATTTTCACGTATGGTCAATAATGCATGGCATACAAACCAATGGAATTTTTTAATTTTTAGGCGAGATGCTCATTTAACTTTATTCATACTTATCATTGCGAATGCGTTACACTATGTGAATGCTTCTGTCCTGTGTCTTTCCTAGGAACGCCATAATTTCATTTGTGTTTTCACCAGGGGTTTGCTGGTGTTGACTATAACTATCCCTGCTGTGAATTTTAATATCATAGCTCAACACTAACCATTAAGATTGTAAGCGCTTTTTGCGAAATCTTACAATCTATAGCAGCTATTCAAATCTACAGCGGGCAGAGGTGGCATTTATTCCTCTGGTAAAACGAATTTTAGCACAGTTGAAAAATAGCGATTTGCTAATATATTTTGATTTCAGAAATGCCTATCAGTTAACGTCTAAACTTGCAGTTTACATTTGTCTGAAAATGAAAAGTCGTTTTACACGTATTTTATAGTTGTTTATGCAAACTCAATCCATAAAGCAACTAAATATGCTGGCTCCGCTTAAAAGTATTCCTACCCTCCGATGTAGTATTTTGATGCTAAGACAGCTGTAAAATTATGTTAAATTCAATTCTTTTGCGCCCTGGGCTTATTTAATAGTAAATTATCCTGTTCTTTAACGACACTTTTAGATTTAAAACAGCTCACCTATATTGTTTCTAAAAACCTCAAAGTTTTACTCAGAAACTGAACGCGCATTTTTGAATATTTGAAACATTCGATTTAAAAAACTATTGAATTTCTTATCAATTTAGTTAGCGTCTAAACTTATTTTACATAAGCCCAAAAAACTTTTTTTTAAAATCTTTTGTCATGTCATCTTTTTTCTATAGTGTTTCTGGCAAAATTAAACTGTAAACCGTTTAAAATTTTGCTCTCGTTTTCGGTGAAAAGTTATTCATGTTCTAAAATGTAGTTTATACAGCTGCTAATATCTGTCAGTTCTTTGCTCTCTAAGCCTGCTAGATCGTATTCTCTAGTTTTAAATTTTTCTAGCATTAATACAGGTTCTAAATTGGGTAGATAACGAGTGAACGAGATTGAACATAACAGCATCACGAATTATTTGCCACATGTCATTTTTTGCACCGGAAGACAACACATTTTCGATTACTTACGGAATCGTTGTTCTTGACTTGAGCAAAACTAAGCTTTTCTACGAACCAACTCACTTTTTGGACTAATAATGTAATAATACACACGTCTTGTTTACTTGTTTCTTTTTCTACGCAACGCAGCTTTGAAGAGTTGATAGAGCAAGAATCAGAATGACAATATAACCTTTCACCTTTTCCTCTTCCTCGCGAAGACTTCTGTCAACAAATGCTCCTTTTTAAAAACTGTGACCTTTCATCCTTCTCTCCTTTCTATGTGCCTATACACAAATTAGTACACAATCAAAAGGATCCTAAAATAGGTAGTTTTATGTAAATCTGTCCATTTCGGCGTAAGCTTTTTCGATTTGAAACCTTTAGTTTCGGTGCAAACTTTGAAACCTGTGAAAGCGGAGGAAGTGAACCACTGAACCACCGTCGTAAAAGAACGTTAGAGGAGGTCCTTCATACAATGATATTATGTTGCATACCAATTAACAAAAATGTGAGGCTAGTGCTAGTTGTTCAAACATCCTACCTAGGCGTAAAAATGGAAAGTAATTAATTCCTTTTTGATTGTGTACTTATCAGACCTGTTCAATTACTTTGAATTTGTAATTGAATTACAAATTACAAAATACTTTTTTGAAAAAAATGTATTTCAATTACAAAATACAAATTAC
>JAHZMT010005497.1:0-12107 GCA_027743785.1 Sinhomidia bicolor
CACAGAATTCAGAATTCAGAATTCATAATTCAGACAAATTCTCTCCGCTCCCTCACTCCCTCACTTTTTCTGTGGTATTTTTATAATGTGACTCTGTCACATAATATAAGTAGAAACATTTTGTGTATTTTTAGCAAGAAAGCTTACAATGCAAACTCTTTGTTTGCCAATGTTTGGGAACAGGGAAAATTGAATTGTTTGAGGGTAACGTAAAACAACAGAACCAATCCTTTTCAGTTTTTCTTTAATTGCTTAACTCTACGATTTCTTTATCATTAAATAAAGCAATCTATTGTAAGATTATATAAAATATTGTTGAATGTTTTATATAAGTAATGTATAGCGAAAGGAACCCGGTTCTTGCTGTACTGTTCGAGGACGGTGTGCGGACAAATAAAAGAAAATGAACACTTGAAATAAATTATATGCGCAATTTAACCTGGCATGGAATTTAAAATTGTAAATGTTCAACAATCTTTACTTTTGCTAGCTGCTACTTGTATTACACTATAATTTGAGAAATTTCCTAGTGATAACTTCCAAACATATACTTATAGCGTTTGTTTTTCAGAGCTTTGATACAAAAGTTTAGCATTATGCAAGCATTGCCGATGGATAGTTACGTGCTTTAACATATAAAGTTGGTATGCTGTTACTGTTTATTAAAAAATATGTTGCATGTATGAACAAGTAGGTATGTTAAAATAAATACCTTTCATTAGGATTCGGGGATACGTATTTATTATACGAGACCTTAAAGTTTGAATAAAATTTGCAGCTCTAATCCCAACCAAAAGTAGTTAAAAGGAATACATCTGTTTTCTTTTAAAATGGTAGCATAAAAAGTTTTAATAAGCTGCTACAATATTTAATGTCACACAGACCAATCCATAAATTTTAACCAATAGCATAAAACCAAAAACATAAAAATTATTTTTCAGGTTGAATGTTTTGATGATGACAAAATACTTTATATCCTTGCATAAATAAAATATTTTTGAACTGCATGAATACTGCGCTTTATTTTCAGATATTAAAAAAACTTTTACCAGAAATAAAGTTTAAGTTTAGAGCTAATCAGTTTTTATCCATTTCTCACAGATAAATCCACCCATAGCAAATTGACTGTTTGTCTAATTGTAGTATATTGCATTAAATTAATGACAAATTCAAATAGTGATGTCTTCTGTTATGATGGCATGCTCAGAAGTAAATGCAAAAAATCCGTATGAATTTTGCAGAGACAAACCCAAGACTCATGTAATGTAAAGAAACACCATAATTCGTTTATATGGTGTTTCTTTATATTACACGAATCTTGGACAAACCTATACAGCAAGCAAGCATAATACCTCATAAAATTATGGGTTTACTATTATTACTATTCTAACTATATATTGCACACCAGGTTGGTTGGTGAGGTTGTGACATAATAATATGCTGCATGTAACTCAAGCAGAGTTTCATTTTTTCTTTAGTCAAACAAGTATGATGTATTAACTATATATAAACAACTGGTACTGACAACCAATTGGAACTTTGTCCAATTTCCAACGAAAAGTCCGCCCATTGTACAAACAACAAAATGTTTTCCTGACAAATGTTTGCTTATTTGTGATCAGTCATATTACTATAATTAAATTACTAATGACAATATTAAGAGCTACATAGATGAATAAAAAATATGGAGCAAAATATAATAAATCAACAAAATGGTGTTAGCACTAGCTTTTACACATTATTTCTTATCACTCATACCTAATTTTTTCATACACTATATGCTACAAATTATTGATCAACCTTGTCAAAACTTGGTAATAAAACAAATTTAAAAAGGAAAATTATAAATAATGAAAAAGGACTTATCACAATTTGCCCCAAAGGAGCTGCAAACAATTTTGACAGATAATTTCGAGAATGGGGAATCTTATTTCGTCCCCATTTTCAATTTCGCTTACTATCTTCTAGCATGTCCATTCAAAGTAGAGAAAGCAATTGATTCTGATCATGGGACAATAGAAAACCAAAATCTCCCACGTTACTATACTTTAGTTTCGTTCAAGTTGCAGAAAATAGTATGCGCTATTTTTCATCTTGTTGCTGTGATCCAAAGTGCACAGTTTTTTCACTTGCGAATTGTAGACATCATCACCTCTACTGATGTTAGTTACCTTTTTAAAGCAATCGGCAACTTGGTCTGTGGAATCGCTTCAATGAATTTGGTAAAAGTTTTGTGGATGGATCAGGATAAAATTTTGGAGTTTTTAAACAGCTCTAGGGCAGGACCCATTTTCCAAGGATGGTCAAATAAAAGCACCAAAATTTTGGTAAAATAGCCGTAATGATTAGATAATTCCCAAAAATATGAATATGCCTTTCTCTTTTCAGTTATACCTGCTCTGCTTGTACATATACGGCAATCACCTTTGGTTATACTCTTGGATCGTTTATAATTATGATGTAGTTGGCGTTTACACTAACTGGATACTTAATTCCATCTACAATGTTACGAATCCTGAAGAAGAACATGAAGAGCTATGGTCATGCCCGTCGATATGCCTACGTGAAATTCTGAAATGGCTTGTTCGGGTGACTCTGTTTATTACCATGAGTCAAGGAATTTGGTTGTACTCCATGTCGCGCTTGATGATCATGGTGCTTGCCCTACAACTCAAACCTCTTGCAAGAAAATTTGAATATTTCCTTAACATGGAAAATTGTATCGAGAAAGTTGTACGAATGCACGATTCGATTAGAAATGTCTTTGAAAAGGCAAACAGGTGGACTAATGGGTTGATTATATGGCACTATATTGGAGTTCTAACTTTCCTGGCATATATTCCCGCTTTAGGAGATTCGCATTCGGGAGTTGCTGATTGGTACCTAACATATATTTATGTTACATTTGGGATATTTCTTATAATTGCTTGCGATATGACTAACAGGGTAAGCTGGGATTTATGTATACTTAATCTTCTTTATTACTTAACAAGTCTTATGCAATTGATTAACAATTGAGTACAAGGGAGTATACATTTAGTTTTAGTACGTAACGTCTGACAGGTAGGGGGTGCCGGGCGGGGTACAAATTTCAATATGTGTAAAAAACGTGACAGATGGAGGGGTCAAAAAATCTCAATTTTTGGCGTTACGTACTAAAGGTATATGGTCCCCATCCAACTTTAGCAATTTTAATCGTAGATGCAAATAGCTTGGAGAAAGTGGATGACACAGAAAAGGCTAGAAAAGCTTTCAACAGAAGAACGATTACTGATGGCGTCGTTTTCTCAGGAGATTGAAACAAAGCCTTTGGGACTCTGCTGCACTTTTTTTACGTTGACTTATAACTTCCTTACTTCGGTGAATGTCACTTCACATTTTACTATAAATTCAATGGAATGGCAAATATTTACTATGATGTTTTTGGTAAAGCTTTGGTATTGTTTTCAGATGGGAGCCCTTGTAACAACGTTTGGTATTTTGGTGTACCAAGTGCGCAAGAAATAACAGACGCCTATTTAGTTTTGTGTGTGGTTTAACATTTAATCTGGGTGACAAATTAAGCCAAACAAAGAATGTTATAAAAAATCAAGATTTGCAAACAAATTGAATTGGTCAATAAATTACACAGGTATAAATTTTGTTCAGAAGAGATGCAATTTCAGAAGTAATTTATTTGAATTTTACTTTTTAAAGTGAAACGTCCGGTAGCATATAAAATAGCTTGAAAGCACTAATTCATTACATTATAAGTTTACAAATATAATTAAGAACTATAACATTTATTACATGCCATTTTAAAATGATATTATCATGTCACACTTAATTTAATATTTGACCGTGAAAGCGAACTTTTCAGTTGACCTTTTGTTAATTTCCATATTTTACATGGAAGAAGTGGAAGAATATTACTATTATATATTATACTACATGTTATTAATCTATGGATATTCTAAATTGCAAATGTTGCTAAATTTCTTTCATATCCAACGTTAAGCATGTATTGGCTGTACAAGATGCTGAATAATTCTGGTGGAGTACTGACTATTTCAGAAAATGAGGGATTTGAAATCATGTATTGTATCAGTATAATATTTGTGCCTATAGCTATAGCAGTAATATACGTAGCAAGATATTTTTAATTGATAAATGTGGTAGGATCAATTAAAAAGGATTAATAATAATAAAAAAGTAGACTTTTAAAAAGATGTTACAGAGAAATTATTCACGATTTTAAAGTTATTGGAGTCATTTAGGCATGATTTTAAACTTATTGGAGTCATTTAGGCATGATTTTAAATTATTGGAGTCATTTAGACGTGATTATAAGGTTATTAGAGTCATTTAGACAAAATTAAAAAGTTAGTGGAGTGTTTTAGGCAAAATTCTAAAATTATTGGAGTCATTTAGGCATGATTCTCAAGTTACCCCATTCGTATGTGCAACAATTTCTGCTTTTGTGTCGTGCAAAACGTCAAAAACAGAATTCATAATTCAGACAAATTCTCTCCGCTCCCTCACTCCCTCACTTTTACTGTGGTGTTTTTATAATGTAACTCTGTCACATAATAACTAGGACCAATGTATATATGGCATTCTATCATCATCATACATCAACACATTTAGATTAATTGGTTTTTATTTTATTTTTTTCCTTATTTCCGGCAACATTTTATCGTCTCTGTTTTGTTTGTACTGTTGCTCGGATAAGTGTATTCTTCAATGACCTGTAATCAAACTCCCACGTGAATATTTACAATGGAGAATGTATATTGCAATTACCTAACTGCCATGCATATGCAAGCCTTTAATATTAATACGAGTTGAGATCCGAAGAGATAACATACATTCTGGTGGGGCAGTGTTGATTAAAGCTCTTTTTGAAAGATTTTTTTGAACATGGAGAAAGAAAAAAATTCTAAAAAAGCGCACATTGACATAAAATTTTCCGCAGAGCAAAATGACAAACTTCATCCTTCATCCTCGCCCAACATTTATTTTGTTCCCTTTTTTAATATTCTGTTTTACTGTGTACTATTTCCGTATAAAATGGAGCTTGACACAAGAGAGGAGATATACTTTGCGAAAATTTGTAGAGTTCAACAAGTAATAATACAACAACTAACGTGCATTAAACTTATTAATAAATCATCTCACTAAATACTTTTTATTAACTGCTTTTACAAAAATGTGAATTATTATCTTTTGTGTCCAGGTCGCATGTGCCATATTGCATACAGCGAACATTGTTTTTATGACGTATTTCACAACGTTCTCTCTCATTATCATAACAAATGACCCTGCCATAGTCGTTGGACATAATATTAACATTCTAGATGTCATCAGTAATGTTGGAATGTTAGCTGCGACAGTATTTTTTTCTCATGTGAGTTGGCGACGAAAAGAACTAATTTTAACATTAATAGAAAGAACACGTTCCAGTTGCATAAGCGGCATGAGGCTTAACATTATTCGCATTCTGGTATGTTTGTTTGGAGTTTGAAGATATTTAGTAATAAATACAGAAAACTTTTTGTACATATTTGATGAATGCACTCAATACAGTTTATAAATTCTCTGCAAGTACAATTTCTATTTTTAAGGTATACTGTTCCACAATACTTATTATACTATCTTTTGGAATTCTGGATTTCATGCTAATCTGTCACTACACAAACTCGAAACAGAAGGAGTACGAAACGAATAGCATAGTCGTAAGCAACACGTCACAAGTGACAATAAGGGAAGAAGAAAGCAACTTATTTCTGATCTTTGGCAACATTTATAATAGCAACAGTAGTGAAAGTGATAACACCCTGGGTTTGGCTAGCCTAATGAAAAAGGTTACGTCAGTTGCAGTTGTACTTTTTTATGTATATTTAACCATTTTCTACTCAGTTTGTCAGGCACTCTTTATGGTGTTGGCTTTAACATTGAAGCAATTGAGCAACGAGTTTTGGAGAAAATTAAAATATGAGTCTTATGAAAATGACTGCCAAGCGAATGGATTGCAACAGGTAAGAAAATTACTTTGAAAGAAAATATAGTCATTTGTTACAGAATTCGATGAACATTGAAAATCGGTATGCAATTTTTTCAACAGGGACTAACATTATATAAAAATTTGAAAGGAACGACAGATTTGATAAATATCATATTTGGCAATATATTTATTGGCTATTGCATCTCAGCCGTGGCTTATGTAGCAGAGTTGCCATACATTTTGTTGGGAGATCGACTGGATTTGGAGCTAGCTCTAATTTACGCCGTGATAAGTACTATTCTCTGGATTGGGTTTGCAGAATTTCATCATCAAGTTAAAAGGGAAGTAACTAAATGGACAGAGTATCAATTTGATAGAACGAGTTTGTCCGTTGAAAATCGACTAAAGATTCTTGCTATTACAAATGAAAACTCATCACATGAAACCGCAGCCATTGCTTTTTCTAATAGATGTTTTCCGTTGACATATAAATATTTAACAACGGTAAAAAATTACATAATGTTTATCAAATACAAAACTTATTTTTCAAAATGTATTTTAAAATGAATATCCGACTAATTCTTGTCCATCTTTACAGATAATCGGGGTGATCTTTACCTATGGCATAATTGTGCTTCAGTTTCAATTTCACAATGAACAGAATAAACTTTATTAACTAGAACAGTTGTAGAGACAGAGACGCAGGAAAGTAATGACGAAACCCATGATGCTCTACAAGGATTTAACATGAGTAATTAATATCATTAAAAATTAAATTATAGATACCTACTTTGAGCATGATTTGAGTTATTAATTTTCTTACGATTATATTGCTGATACGGCCATATATTTACTAATAAGTTTGCATGCTTCACTATGTACTTATGGACAATCAGATATTGGCGGATATAGACATACGGAAAATCAAATGTGTCCATTATTTGGTTACCTTGTACTTTCGACTTTTTGTTACCAAAAGAAAGTAAGAAAAGAATGTAGCATCACAACAGTCACAAAAAACAACAAAATTATATGCAGAATGACAATATGAAAGAAAGCAACTGTATGCATTTTACTTTCTACATAGTTACAGGGACACAAGGTTTTTCTAGACTAATCTATTCAGCAATTACATCAATGTTAATTTTAGCATATTAATCCTAGTTTTTAAAAAACTTTAATCCTCTTTTGTTGGTTCACATATAAACAATGTAAAATAAATTATTTACGAAACTTGGTTACTATTGTACTAAGAGATCTATCGAAAGCTTCTAATATTAAAATATAGATACTAGAGCAAAATATTAAAGTATACTGTAGTAAAAATTTAAAAATAATTCGCTGTAATAATTTTCCAAGCGTGCATAAAAAAATATTTTCGGTCTCGTTCGGCACATTTCACACTATTAAAACGCATTACACATGTAATGTAATTACAAATAAGAAAGAATTTAAAAAATATCCAAATTAACGTTTTAAATAAAGTTAAAGTTTCAGTGTAAATCAATTTCTCTGAGCATTTTGCATGCTTTCTTATAAGCATGCTGATTTGAGTCTATGCACTGATTTGATAATGTGGCAACGAAACAAACAAGTGATAGGATTTCACAAGTAAGTAAGATTTATCTGTTACGATAAAAAGTTAAAGATTAAAATTATCACGTAGTTTCATATAACTGAACCAGTTTCTTTTCTCAGTTATTCCCTGAGAATTTCACATGCATTTTTTCTATGTTTAGTTAGCTCATTCGAAAGCTTGGTAAAACACAAAGTGAAGTTTTTTAAAATTTAAAGTAAAATAAATTTATGCAAGAAATAGTGCTCACAAGATTTTATTTTTTCAAACAAATTATATCTTGTCAACATAAATACAATAAGTCTGAATTGGCACTTAGATAGTTATCAATTATTACGTGAATTGATTATTTAACCGTAGTAGTAGACAAATTGTGGGTTGGCAGCTGGAGCAGCTACTGGCAGAGCACGTGGCAATGGGGATGCTACTGGGGATGGAATGGCGGTAGCAACGGCAATGACCATTGCGACGAGGAGAAGTACAGCAAACTAATTTTTCAAATAAACAAATTTTAGTACTTAAAAAGTTCAAGTTCAATACTTATTTCCGACAATTAAAAATAAAACATAATACAATAATATCCTTACCAACTTGGACATGTTGAAATTTTGTTTTGTGGTTTGCACAAGAGATTTAGAATATGTTTTAAGTTCACTGGTATTGCAAATAATTGAAACTGGTAATCGCCAACTTTTCACATTTCCTTTTATACCTTTTGTTGGAAGGATGCGTTTTCTCCAGATCCTGCTGCAAGGACCTAAGTTGCATGCAAGTAAAGCAGTAAATCAATTCCAACTTTTAAGTTTCATATGACCTTTAAAAAAGAAATAAAAAGTATGCTATTTCCATTGCATACAAAAAATAGACTGCTGTCATAAACAGTAGGCGACAAAAAAAAACTGTATTGCTATAGTCACGCTTCTTGTATGAATGCCGCATCTTTTCACAAGTGGCCGGTACAAGGTACAACGTGCAAATTTGGTGACGTGAATGGATATCAAGTAGATAAATTATTGCATTAATTTTTTGCTGGACTTTTGTACGCACCAACCTAGTTTTACTTTTTGCAAGCTTGTAATATTATTTTAAATAACTTGTAGTAGGTTATTGCACGTAATAACAATATGCAAGGTTGAATGAAAGATCAAATTTGTATAAAAAGTCATAATAATAATATTTTTATCTTCTCTACCTTGTCCTTGTCATATATATTAACTTTGGAAAAGACAAAAACTTCAAATACAAAATAAAAAATCGGTCACTACGTCTTTTTCTTTGTTTGTTTTACAAACTACAAAATGAAAATTTGCTTTATGCATTTTGTCCTCTTTTAAGTCTTTTCCAGAACATGCATTTATAATGAGAAATACTTGCATTGTTATCAAGGTTAAGAGTATGAAAAAATCAAAATTGAAAGAAAATTTGTTGTTTAAGTTCATTCTTTTGGAAGCATCTTTGCATATAAATAGCTCTGTTGTAAACATACAAAGCATCATTCAGTTCTCTTCAAGTACCAACAAAACTTTAAACCAAACATTTCTGTGGAATCCCACAAGCAAAACCGAAACAAAATGTCCAAGTTGGTGAGTGCTTACAGTCATATTAATTATAATTTAATTATGTATATTTGTAAATTTTGAAAATATAAAGAGATTTCAAATTCCTTGATTAGTTTGCCGTCCTTCTTCTTGTCGCTATGGTGATTGCCATTGCTTCTGCTGCTGCCTCTCCAATTGCCGATCCATCCCCAGTTCCAGCACCAGTTGCCAACCCTGCTCCACAACTTGTTTACGGATTGTATTACGGTTAAATTGTGCATCACTAGTTTAAATGATGCGACTTCAATTGATTTTTAAATTGGCTTCAAAATAAATTCATGACATTTCGATTTTTTTAAAATTTAAAATAAAAATTTCAATTTATTAAGATACTGATTTGGAAAAATTTACTTCATGCTTCTTTTCGCGTTGGTGCGACTAAATTCGGAAATTTATCAAGCACTTTTCCGTTTTTATACAGTTTAGCAAAAACTTTCAAAGGCACTAGAAATATTATTATGTCATTTAATATAGGTAGTTACAGTCATATTATCAAAACACTTAAGGAAACTGGGGCATATAATGGGGTATATATAATATGAGTGATCACTGATCAGTTCTCACTTAAATTTAATCGAACTCGGAGGGAATGACATGACAGAAAATAAAAACATTTCTTCTTTCAATTTATTCATCTTAATTTGACAATATGACTACATACATAACATAACAGCAATTGTAACAATTTATATCCTCCTGAGGTTGTAAGAGTAGATATACACCCAGTTAGTAATGGATTACGTGGAAGTAAAGATAATGACGTTTAAAGCTGTTAGCACACAGAACTGGCATACGCCTCAAACACCATATTTAAGTAATCATTCAAGCGTTAATAGTTATGTATGTTGATAAATTATGAAAATCAGTTAATCAAGTGTTTATGCACCGTTTGACTCTGCCTTCTTTTCACCAAAATTGTACTTCACATTTTTGCGTCATTTACAAAACTAGTTCAAGAATAAGAATTTTGGCAAATCGGCATTCAGCAACCATGGTGCATTTTATTACGGACGTAACGTCATTCAACGCAAATGAAACCTTTCAAAACAGGAAATCTGCTACTTCAACACCGTTAAAAACGTACTTAAATCTACTGTATTACTTTGCAATAAGCCCATTTAAAATGGAACAAGATACGAAAATTGGGAAGCTAATTTTGAAACGAAATGTTGTACAAATGGCAAGTTATTTTAAAGCAATAATGTAATTATGCAATAATACTAAATCATGTTAAATATATAAATGACTTCTTTCACTGTTGTGCTAGATTTGTTGTGCCAGTATACACTTGATCTCTATTGCAACGACGATCGGCTATTACATGACAAACTACACAGAATTTTTTGTTATATCTTCCGACATTTCCAAACTGCTCAGTGTCATTGGTTACATGTCAGCTACATTTGCCATTCTGAGCATGATCAAAATTGTTTGGCTGAACCAGCATGATATATTGGATTTTATAAGAGTTTCCCAAGACTTTCTCGAACTAAAGTCGACTAAAGACGTTGCCGTTCTCATAAAGTCAAGTTCCCAACCAGCAGTAAGTTCAAAGTTTGCTGAAAATGCAGCTTTACTGGTCAGTCATTGTTATTTGAAGTATAAGTATAAAATATTACTGTTTTCACCTTGACTAAATGTAATTTACTTCAAAATATGTAATTATTTCAGTTTATAGTTGTCGCCCTCATCTCATGCACAACGCAAACAGGTGTGTATTACATTACAGGTCTGGCTCCAGCAGCAACAGATAATATGTTGACCTTGGTGCTTGGGTATGATGACAGAACTAAAACTTGCAATGAAACACTTGGAATGCATAAAGATATAGTGCATAAGTCTAAGATTGGAATAATTTTTGATGGCATTGTTTTGTATTCAACCAATCTCTACACAACTTCACGACTGATTGTTCAAGCGTTGTGTTTGGACTACTTTATCTTGGGAAATCAATTTGAAAAGCTTATAGAGAATGAGGGATCGGTGATAGGAGTCATAAAGCATTTTGAACATGTGAAGAAAATCACATTGAAAAGTAAAAGATTTACCAATGGTTTGATTTTGGAGACTTACGTGGCAGTATTAGCCTTTCTTGCCACAACGCCTTCAATATTAAAAAGAGATGGTCTTAGAGGAGTGTGTTGCAAAAGAATATTATTACCACGTGGATTGTGACTTAAATGAACCATAAAAACTAAAGTATTATCTGTTTAATTGTATAGCTGGAAAATTTGCACCTGGGAATATACTACGTGATATTTGGTCTATTTCTTGGATTTGGATGTGACATGTCCAGCAGGGTGAATCAATAAGTATTTCAACTGCAATAAACTGTTCAATATGTTGTCTGCCGAAAGATTTCAATCATCTATTTTTTGCTTTGTTTATTATATTAGGTTCGTGACTCTTCTAAATACTGGATATCTTGTAAGCAACTGCAGCCAAGTCTGACTCTGCACCAACGATTTCTCCTATTATCCTTGTCTCAGGATATTGATAAGGAACTTGTAGGCGTTTCCTGTACATTTTTTACTATAACCTTCAACTTTCTTGGCTCGGTAAACATATTAAAAAAATGGGAATGTGTTGACGAAAATGCGTTAGTAATACTTAAGGTTATCCCAAAAAATATTTAATGCTGTGTATTTACAGATGATGGGTCTTGTAGCTACATATGGCGTACTCGTGTTTCAAATCCAAAAATGATGATAAACATCAGGTATTTGTACTTTAGTAACAATTAATTGTCATAATTATTTACAAACGTTTTTTAAATGCCAAAAATACATTTTTGGCTTGACATTTTGGTTTAAAGCTTAAACAGAGAAACAACAATTGAATGTTAATTTTTTGTCTCATTTCTTTTTAGCTTCTTTCTGTCCATGGATATGTTTACTTTATTTTGATTTCTCTGCCTCTAAAATAACGAAATATTATATTATTAAGTAGC
>JAHZMT010005498.1:0-17456 GCA_027743785.1 Sinhomidia bicolor
ATTTTTGTGAGAGGAATATAAACAGTACGGAATAATAATAATATAGGTGGTTAAAACTGTATAATATACTTTGCATTAAATTATATGGATACCGTACCAATACACGTTCCATCATTTTATTATTATTATTATCATACGATCCAAAAAATATTCCAAATATTTGCAATACACAGGCTAATATTGCTTACCTTTACTTTGGCTTGCAGTTGCAAAGGCAGAGAGGCTTTTTTCTTGGATGCAGCATCAATCATTATTATTTTTACCACCAGAGAAGTAGTTGAGAGAAGGATTTTTTACACATGTACATGTGAGTAGTAGAGTGGAGTCGGTCAGTCACATCACAACAATTGCATAATAATAATAATAATAGGAATAATTAGCAACAACAATGATTGAATATCAAAACTACTTTTGTTTATAGAAAGCACATGCAACAACAATTTTTGATGTAATGTACAAGCATAGCGAATAATCGGAAGAATGATTAAATTAACTATTTGTGGAGAAAAAAGTGATATTTAAATGCATTCTTCTTCTGATGGAGGAAGATGGATGTAGAAAAACCAGTGTTATATAAAAGTACTATTTTAACCCTATAAGAATAATTATCTTTACGCATTCACACTCGCAATCTCTTACACCATCCATCCACCATCATCATCACTTTCAACGAAAAAGCAAAAAAAGTCAAATTCACACAGGTATACATATAAACTTAAAAATAGGTAATTGGTCTATAACTGTTGTGCCTTAATATTATATTTTACTATTGTAACGTACGTAGGTATAAAGAATCTTAATTGCACTAAACGTATCTTAAGAATATCAATATTTTTTTCCTCCTTTGCTCAATTATAATCTATACATTATGATTATTATAATTATAATAATATCATCATCATTATCATCCAAGTTCAGTTTATATAATACATACAACATAAAAATATATATCAATCAACCAACACACTGTATTTTATAACAGATAAATATACAAATTAACTTGACTTTATAAAAAAATGTTGCCTTTATCATCATCATCATCATCAATGGACAAGACTTTTTTCCATCAATTTCAAAATTTCAAACATGGGGTCGACCTGTAAAATAGCAAAAGAGAAAAAAACATGGCCTTAACATGGATGACCGCCGTAGGTACCTGATTCTATGATGAGCCTGACATTTCAAAATACATCCAGCTATTAAAATCGATTAAGATGCTATGCAACAGACGATGAAAATATTAATTTTGTTTTTGAAACAACACCACCTTCCCAATAGCCTATCATCAATAATTATTAAATATATGGAAGAGGAGATATATTCAAAGATTCCAATGCCGACTAGTACACACCTATCCGAATTTTAATAATATTTCCTTGGAAATCCTAGCATTTAAAAACTACTTCAAAGTAAGGTGATGAAAACAAGCACGATGAAAATATTTTTTCCTTACTTTTACAGTTACAAGAATTTTTACATATTATGTATCATCACAAAAATTCATTTTAATGACAATTTGTTTGTAATAATGACCATCACATTTTTAATCATCATCGATATCGGATTACCCGGAAAAAATGACACAACACAGCTGAGAGGGTTTCCGCTTTTCTTTGGAGATTGACTGATGATGACGAGAAAGAAAGACAGCATAGTCCCCTTGCCTGCGTCTGTCTCTGAATTGATTTGATCCCCACACCTCTTTACCCCCACAAAGCCCAATTATATGAAAAAACCTGCTCCTACATAGAGAACCTGCTCATTTTTTCCATCATCATCATAATATATCAATCAAAATGTATACACACAAAATATATATAGGTAAGCAAATATATCACATAATATCATCAACCAATAATATCATTAGCATCATATCACATTGCTTGATTGTCGACTTTTTTTGTATACATAATAATATATATCACACTATATCACAGTCAATATTTTTCAATAATTTATAATAATCAATCAATCAATCATAAGAGAAAAAAAATGTATGCATTGCCTAAAAAGTTTTTTAATATTTATGGGAATGGAGCATACCCTTCGGATGCTTCTCTCACTTGAGTGACTTGCGTCTCTGATTCCAATCCCTCTTTTGAACTCTTGGCTTGGCCCAAAAATCTCTGACTGTTTGTAAATATTTTTTGAATAAACTTTTTTCTACAAGAACACCTAATCCATCATCATCATACAGCATCATCACAAAATATCTTCATATTTTCATCACAAGAACATTTTCAATAACGTGTATGCCAATATATATATATATATATTAAAAATTAAAATCATAATAATATTCCATCGATATTTAGCATACAAAAAATAAGTAAAAAGAAAAAAGTAAAAAAATATTGTGTGTATGAGATCATCTCAGGAAGATGATAAGATGATGCTGAGAGCTGAGGAGGAGAAACAAAAAAGCGACCCTTCTACCACCGCCATCCAACATTTATCATATCAACAACAATTATATCACAAAACTTCAACATTATCAACAACATAATATATCATTCATCATTTTTTTAGAGATCATGAAAGGATAATAATCATCATTTTGGTATTTACACATACAATAGCAACAGCCCTAATCGTTAGTCAATATATTTTGGCGCGAGAATATATATATAGGTATATATATATATTTATATAATTTTTTTCGTTTTTATGAAGCAATAGCCTAAGAATGTCTCTAATACTGGTAGGTATATATTTTCATGTAGCAATGAAGATTTTTAAAATAAATGAGCAAAATAGGATTGAAAGACTTACCTGGAATCATCATCATCTTAAATAAAAAATTGGATAGAGGAGAACGCGACAAATGCTAAATATTCTATTTATTTGTCTCCTTCCGTTCCTGGTGGAGCCGATGTTCCAGGAGGAGCTGCTGCTCCATTTGTGTTGCCACCTCCGGCTGATGATGCTCCTCCGGAACCACCTGACGATCCTGGGGGAGCAGGCGCTCCAGGCTGGGGTGGATAACCACCGTAACTTCCGTAAGGATATGCGTAGCTTCCATAGTAATTTGCTGCAGCTGCTGCCATGTAGCCGGGATATCCAGCTGCTCCAGGGGCTCCACTTCCGGCCGTTGTGGTTGGTGGGACTGCTGCGCTTCCTCCAGATCCACCAGCAGCCTTAATTTTATTGAAAATATATTTTCATTTTTGCCATTTTTTATCTTAAAACTTTCAACTGCAATGTTTTTATTGTTTGTTACTCTCACCTTTTGTTGTTTGATATAATTTTCAATTGCTTCTGCCTCTGCAATTTTTCCAATGGACCGATAATGATCTGCCCATTGCTGACTGTAGTCAGCTCCCTGCCCATTTGCTTGGCCGGGAGCACCTGCGGCACCACCCCCATTGGTTGAAGGAGTGGATGCAGTTCCAGGTGGAGCTGGGGCACTACCACTACTTCCTCCCGTTCCTGGAGGTGCTGGTGTACTACCAGGAGGACCCCCAGTTGGTCCACCACTACTATCCCCACTCGCCTTTGCAGCCTTCATTTGTTGTTCTAGCATATCTGCTTGCTGGTGTTGACCCTGTGCTCGAAAGTACTCGATCCATTGTTGGGTATAGTCAGCATTTGACGCTGCAGAACTTGCACCAGCTCCGGGTGCTCCTGGTGTTGCAGCTGCTGCAGCAGCAGCCTGTGCTTGACCGTAATACTGAGCATAATAGGCAGCCCATTGTGCAGAAGGATCTGCAGATTTTGATGGATCTTGACTCTGTTGACCCCATCCACCAGCTTGTTGGTTGTACTGCCCCCAACCTTGATTTTGGCTATAGGGATCATTTCCACCATGATGGCCACCACCACCACCGCGACCTCCTTTGCCTTTAGGGGGAAGCGTATTAACTTTCTCTGTAATGAGTTCTTTCGCGTGCTCAATTTGTTGACGGTTGCCTTTGATCAAGAATACCCTTTCCGGACCATCTTGAGGACCATTTCTGTCAATCTCGCAGTGTGCACCAGACTGCTGATTTATGGAACGAATAGTTTCCCCACCTTTTCCAATCACCATTCCTACCCTGCCCACTGGAACTGGAAGACGTTCTTCTTCATAATCTCTAGGTCTGTTGTGACCGCCTCCACCGCCGCCACCAGGACCACCCCAAGAATCTCCTCCATGACCCCCACCACCACCACCATGTCTACCCATACCCCCGCCCCTACCGCCACCCCTTTCACCTTGATTCTCACCCTTTCCCCCGTGAAGTGCCGTTTCTACAAGCTCCTCTATTCTAAGCTGAGCTTGTCTCAGCTGGTCTGGTTTTCCTGTGATAATTGCTAGTTGTTCGTCCATGTCACCCAGATTAGAATTTATGGGATCAAACTGAACTTTTGCTCCAGTCTCCATTTGAATACGCTTAATCATTTCTCCTCCTTTTCCGATAATCAGTCCAACAGAAATTTTAGGCACAGGGAATCGCATCGTTTCAAGACCAGCCTTTGATTCCATACCGCCTCCGCCGCCGCCGCCACCACCACCACCACCAGATCCAAAACCGAGACCAGGCCCACCTCCGCCGCCACCACCACCCCCTCCTCCTGAGCCATATTCACCTTTTCCCCCTTTGCTATTGAACTCTGGTTTTGGTGGCGACTCGTTAATGAGGTCGATAACCAACTGTCGTGCGTGCTCTACCAAATCGGGATCTCCAACTATTCTCAAGGGCTTATCACACTCTTCAAACATATTGTCTTGTAGAATGTACATCTTCGTACCAGATTTGTCTTGCAAGGACCTAATTGTTTCCCCACCCTTTCCAATGACTAAACCAACTTTGGGTCCAGGAATTATCATTTCTATCGAGGACTGGCCATTTGCTGGTTTCGGAGGTGCTGGTGCACCACCACCGCCACCACCACTAGGTCTACCACCGATTTCGTGACTTTTTGAACTAACAATATCCATTATGAGATCCTTGGCACGCTCAATAGCCTCTTTTGTTCCTTGGAGATAACACGGTCTGTCTTTTCCGCTACCACTATCTGGCGCAACTTGAACTTTGCAACCAGTCTCTGCTTGAATTCTGGAGACTTGCTCACCTCCACGTCCAATTATAAGACCAACTAATCCGTCTGGGATACGTACTTCTTCTGTACAAGACTTGCCACTTCCGGTAATGCCCATTCCTTGGGGAAATGCAAAATTGGAAGATCCTCCTCCACTGCCACTACTACCGGAACCTCCACCAAGCGAACCAAGACCACCACCACCTCCAAGAGAAGAAGGTGGACCACCGCCGCTGCCTTTCATTGCAGCAAGTTGGGCACCAAAGGGATCGTTTAAAGCTGCCATTCGTTTTTTTTCAGGTTCTACAAAACAAAAAAACATTTGAAAGAACATTTAAAAGTTTGAAAAAAAACAATCAACTACGCAAATAAACTCTTTAAATGTTACAAAGTCTACTATCAAACGCCACTTATGTCAAGTAAAGTGGTGTTAGCGAATCTTTGCACTTTTAAAGTTATTTTTGGAAGCGTTCTGCTAAAATTGACATATTTGGCCAATTCAGAAATGATATTACTTCCCTTCACGTATATTGCTATTTATATTCAATAAACAACTAATTTATACCTGATCCAAAATCATCAGCACTTCTCTTCATAGGCAGTGAAGGGACAACTGGAGGTGGTGAAGTTGCCGCAGCTCCACCACTCAACTTTGCAGCGAGCTAAAATAAATAGGCAAATGTTAACTTTCAACTGTCCCAAGTCTTGCAGTTGTAGTATACTACTAATTTATTAATTACCTGTCTTGCTCTCGCTAAGGCGTCTGCAAACGCAGTACTCGATATATTACTGGGAGGAGTTGTGTCACTCATATTCTTTTAATCCCCACTAATTTATTAATTGTTGCAATCTTCAGTTTGGCTCCTCGTCAATCTGCAAAATCAGGCAGGGTGATGTTAGAAACTGGATACATAATTACGGAATAATTACCAAACTAACTACTTTGAAACATCAAACACAATCATTGATATTATCACTACCAAGTGCAAAAATGAAATATTATTTTTGCCAATGCCGGTTGTGGTGAGGTTACTCAATCAGCTCAAATAAATAAAAAGTTCCTTTTAAATTAAATTTAGTACATGCAATGACTTAACGACTCAACTAATAGCTGGAACAAATAGTAAAACTACAAATAGCGCAATGCAAAAGTGGATAAGCTGTTGTGGTGTGAGATCTTATCATGATCAGCAGACCAGCCATTTTTTATTAATTTTCCCCACCCACCACCACGCTTTTCTTTACGAAAAGTAGTTTAACTACCACTACACTACCAATACAATAATTACGACATGGTGCTCATTAAAATTTAAGAACTACAAGTAATTAATGTCAACATATAGTACTTAATTTAATTTAAAAGTTTTTATTTTCCTATAATAATAATAATCAGTAGTCAGTACCTTACAAAAAAACAAGCTGAAGTCAGGCACACAACACAACAGTCTCACACTACTACGTGCTCTCCTTCGTGTTCTGTTCTGATTCAAAAGAAGAAGCTCAAGCGAAGCGAAAGGAGGAAGACAAAACAACATGTTTCTCTGAAAAAAAATGCCGATCTCCTCAGTCCTCTTAGCCAACTGACTCAAGTACTGTACTCTACTACTACAATACTAGGAGAGGGTAGTTTTTTACGGTATTACTTACTTGTACATACTCATTCAAGTACTACTGTACTCACAAACTGCCAGTCACTACTATAGTTATAGTCATCACCAATACCGATGCCCCCTGCCTCTTCACAATCCATTTTTTAAACTGAGTTCTACACTCTGCCTGTATGTACGTATACAAACATATATCTACTACTACTCCTACTTACTATAATAAACTAACTAACTAGTATTATAGTAACTTACCCACACATTTATATGGGTTGTTTGATATAAATATATTTGATATTTTATAAATTTAGTCAAAGTATTATAGGTGCATAGTGCATACTATGGCTTGTGTCTCTAACTATAGTCTCGTCGTCGGTTGTCACTTGTCAGTCTCTGCATTTCTCTACTCTTCTTTCAAAATGCTTTTTCAAGTAATAAATCACATAAATCCATTTTTGAAAAAAAATGAATATTGCTGTAAAAAGCAAAACAAAATATTATTATTAGAGAGACGTTTAACATTCCATTTTTATTTTAACTTGTAGATACTAGATAGATACCTGTAGGTGGGATATATCATAATGGGGTATGTTGAAACAAAAATGGTAGGAACGGTTTTCATAACTTTGTTCCAAAAAATCTAGTACTCAAAGCTGTTGTTGTGATGGTATAATGATGATGAATGAAGAACAAGAAGACTGCTCATTTTATGCTTTACCCAAAAAAATTATACTATGCATGATGATGATATGATGCACTTTTAATAGCTCAGAAGATATCAGCAACAATCTACCAAATTATAGAAGTCATTGTAAAAATAGGAAAAAAATGCAACAGTAAAAAATAATTCGTTTTTATCATTAAATTTCATTTTAAAATTTCATCTTAATAATATTTTATTTTTTTCAACATTTTTTTCAAATGGATGATCGGTCAAAACACAAGAAACGCTCTTTTGTGCTTTCTGTCCATTATCGTAAATACATGGTTTAAAATAAATAAATACATAGTGACAACTAATAAAAGCTTAAATGTCTCTAAAAGTAGCATAAAAACAATCGAGTATTTCTGTTTTAAAATAATAATTGTAATTATAATATTATATACGTTCTTATCTCTGCTGTTGCTTTTCTCTGTAATAATAATGTTATGCGTGTAGCAATAAAAAATACCCATTAAACCCTACCAAGAATCGGTTAAAATTAATATTTATATTATTAACAAGCCTGTCTTTCCACAATATATATTGCGTATTGTAGTGATAATGCAGACTTTCTTAAAAATTATACCGAAGAACGAACGTCGAACGACAATAGTTTCATCATCAAATCAGGGTACAGATCTATCGAGTGATATTCCAAAATATTTTTTTAATCCAATAATAAAAACAAAAAAGTTATAATTAAATAAATTACTATTATATTAAAATAATAATAATATTAAAAATCTCGCAAACTCCGTTGTCATTATCAACGTGTTTAAAAAAGCATCATCAGATATATCAATCAATTGCTATAGCTATGATTATTAAATATGTACCTATATTTATTTAAAATATTGTTGCTTTTTTGTCATTTATTCCACAAAAAACTTGTTTACTTGCATATCATCAGCATGTTACGTTTTTATCTTGTGCACTATTCTATGATATATATGTATAATATATTATTGTTATTACTTTTGGGCATGATATTTTATTTATCACGTAAGAAAAATGATTTTATAATATGTTTTCAGTCTGATTTGTCATATTATTATTTTTTTAAATTATTACTAATGGTTAGAAAAGTTTTTCTTTCTGTCCCTTAGACGAACGCTGTTACATTAAGCCTTCGTCTAGGTTTGCTTCTGTCCTACATAAAATGTAACGGTGCTGACATGGTGGTAAGATAGGATGAAGGAATTAATTTTTTTTTCTTGGCATTTTTCTCGGGTGTAAAATAAACTGCAGTACAGTAGTAAATATTGCTATACATTTTTCTTTTGAATTTTCACTGTTTTTTAACAAAAAGGTAAATGAACAATATATAATTAATAATTATCAAAATAAAATTAAAATGACTTGATATTAAAAAAGAAACCGTTTATGTTTTCAATTTATTGGAATACGGTCCATTGGTCCACATGCCTGACAAGTTAGTAATACAATAACAATTAAAACCATGTTGTATATTGTTGTTGACTAACAAGAAAGTTGTAAGAAACAATGATAATTTTATTTCTACCTTTAATTTGGTATTAGCTTTCCAGTCTTCAAGATCAATTTTTCCTATGCCTCCAATTATCAGTTCGAGCTCCTTTTCGTCAAACATTTTGAGCAAGTTTGCGGGAACAACTTCGTAAAAGCCTTTTTGCAACGATAGAAACTGCTGCTCAATACCCCTCATAAAACGATAATTGACAAATAACCTGGAAATAAATCAACAATAATGTACTTTTTATTAACTTTTTCAGAAATATGAAATGTATAAGAATTATGATACATACCTCACATATTCCTCTTTATTTTTTTCAGTCACAGCAATATCTCTACCACCAGGTTTCAGTTCTTTCGATTGGATTACCCCATAACTGTCCCTTTCCACACAAAAGTTGGAGTCAATCACACCCGTGATGTCGTTATGTCTGTAAATAAATTAAACGTTTGTAAATTTAACTTTCCTTTTGCTAAAAAACATAATTATAGTTACAAATAAATTTTTACGTAATATTAACATTATGTCCTATTTTTCGTAACTTACAGCATCCACGTTAAACTTTGGTGCAGTTCCGGATCCACCGCTTGAATATCACTCAGAGTGATTGATTTGTTTAGTAACATTTTGTAGAAAGGTAAAGTAAAGCTCCCATCTATATGATGCCCATGAAAGACTGCCAGTCCCAACACTCTTCCCACAAACTGAAAGTATGTCAAATGATCCTGCAAGAAAATACAAAAGCCGGAAAAATAAAATAAAATGCCATTCATTTTGTTATACTTTAAAGTAGCTTTGCGTGATAGTAAAAAAATATATTTAAATTCTCATTTTTTCTCACCGGATTGACACCCGAGTCTGGGTTAATCTGCACGCAACACTGGTTCTCATGCGAATACTGAAACAAGCCATAGCTCGGATTCAGCATTTCATGACTTAATAAATGTAACCACTCCCTTGCAATGCCCCCGTAATCCAACCCTTCTTCCCCTTTAAACTTGACCATTAGTCTTTTCCTCAGATCCTTGACACGAAGTTTTAGAACTTGTCTGTAACTCTGTTCAAATATTTCCTTACGGGTCACCTCAATTCTACAATGACCGTTGCGTGGCTGGAGAAGTTGCAACTCCATTCGCAACGCTTTGATTTTAGCATTCAAGTCCCTTTTATATTTTGGCAGCATTTCCACCATTCCTGTTGACGCACGTTCACTTGCTCCACTGTTACCACCTGCGGTGGACACTGAAACGGAAATGGGGTCATTCACAGTGACGCTAACCGGTACTGGCACTGAATGATGAGTTGTAGAGGAGGAAGAGGATGTCACACCACTTCGATCCCTTTCCCGATGGTGCCTTGAAGATGGTGGCTGCTGTTGCTGGTTATTATTATTATTATTATTATTCGCAGAGGAGGCAGATGGTGAGGAAGAGGAAGATGTGGGTGAGGATGCATTGTTAACATGGTGCAGTTGTTGGGCAGATGACTCTCTCCGATTACTTCTACTACTTCTGCTGCCACCAGCAGGAAGCTGCCCGTTTGTGGCGGGTGATGCAACTGCAGATGCAGAAGAATTGTGCCGTGAGGAGGATGAAGAGGACGTTATTTGGCCACTAGGAAGTGAAGGTGGAGAACCTTGTCCACCACGAGGGAGTGTTGCCAGCACACCAGAGTGTACAGATAGGCCGCGAATCAGTCTCGGATCAGTAAAATGGGTTGTGCGACTGTTGTGATCGACAAAATAAGGTTTGCCTGATGGTGTGCTTCGCTGTTCCCAACCGGGAGGAAGTGGTCCCAAGGCATTTTGTCCTTGTGGAAGTTCCTTGGGTACTCCAGGATGATACCAGGATGAGGTTCCAGTAGCTCCGTGATAAAAATAAACCTGGCCCTGTTCTGTAATGCGAGTTTCGTAACCCTCCGGAAGTCCGACGCACGCGTTGACAAGATTGTGTTGAGTATTCGTTTTTTTGACTTTCGAACGACGATGGTGATGGGAGGATGGTTGCTGCTGCGCACCTGGATTAGCTGATGAGGAAGAGGAGGATGACGAGGAAGTGACTACTACTGACTGGGAACCTCCGGAACTCCTCAAGTGAGAATTATTTACTGATTCTGTAGTTATAACATGATGATTTGGCTGCTGCGGTTGGATCTGAGGTGGACCGTTGCCTGGAGGAGTAGATTGCTGCGTGAGTGGTGAAGGGGTTTGCTGCGAACTATTATTTGATATGGGAAGTAACGACGTAGAGGGTAACGGAGTTTGTTCAATAGCCCCAAAACAACTCACATTACCCATACGATCCACCACGGCCGTGGGTGGCAAACGATCACTTCCCCCGGCAGTGTGAGCATCACGGGACATGAGGCTGACGGCAATTTGACCGCGCACAACATCTTGGTCGGTCGGACTGGCTTTGCATAGACTGATAAGTTGAGCTGCAAATCAAGTAACATTTACCAGGTAATTAGTTAAGAATAAGTTTGAACTGTCTTCAACTATTGTGTTCTGATATATTTCTTGTAAAGAAACTTACGTCCAGCATCCCTCAGCCTTTGCACCGCTTTACCAACAATATGAACACATCCTAAAAAGCCCGAGTGCTGTTCTTTATGCAGTTTTTTATGATTCCATATACTTATCGTAATGGAATCAGTTCGGGTCAAGTACAGGTCAAAGTATTGATTCCATGTGGGGTGCAGCGTTGCCTTGCACGGCTCCGTTGAAAAAGTCTGATTTGTTCCATCCACGCTGATTTTGGCATATGGGTCGGGCAAGCCTACAACGCAATAAACACATATCATGCAATTAATTTTTTAAAAAGATTTCCTTAAAACATACAAAATAATGTGTCTGCCACTCACGGAAAAAGTCCTTTTTGACCAGGCTCTTTGCTCCAAAAACTGAAACACGGATACAAAAATATTTTGGTTTAATAGCTTTTCTACTTGTAGTGCCACCTCCTTGCAACTTCATAGTTAGCGTTTGCAGACAACTTATTTCGTTCATTTTTAAGCACGCCATGATGCTAAACTATGAGAAAATCCTTAATGTCCAAAAAGAAAATAAAACGCAGTAGTGTCAATTCAAGCAAGTCATTCTTTCAACTCATCTCCTCAGCCAACACAGTAACCACTAGTCCACCACTTCACTTGACTGAGTCTTTTTTTTGTCTACGCAATCCCTTTGTTGCAATAATCACATCACATATCCCTTCTTGCAACATCATCCATCATCCAATCCACCCACTCTTGTCTCACTTCTTTTTCGTCCAAATTAGTAAACAAAGTAAGTTCACTCACATTTGCTGCGATTATTGCACAAAATCTAGCCCATTATTATTAGTCATTATTATCTCTCATCATGATGTAACGGTAAACCTGGCAAAAACACCACACCACCAAACATAACAACCGGATACAAGATTACAATACGACCTTTTTCCGTTTTAAGCTTGGTGTCACCATCATACCATGGTTTGTAGTTATGGTGATATACTCAAATAACACAGTCAATCTGGAAAACACCACGACAACAACTAACTAAACAAGTCAGCGAAAATATGCAGCAGACTGCTTGCTTCTTCCTACTTTACAGCCTTCCTCATAATAATCGTCACAACCACTAATAATCTTATTCAAATCTCATTATTACAATATTTTTAGTATGCACACGTGCAAGTAAATTTTTGTCTCATTCTCTTAAAGCCGTTTTTATTGGTTTTTATTTGCAACAACGCAGAATAAAAAGACTTTTTAGCAGAAGAATACAAAATCCAATTAGCAACACCTGAGATTATTACAAACAGTTTATAACAAAACTGCTGTGTTGCAGAATGAATTAGCATAATTTAAACTGTTTTACCAAATCAGCGATTTAAAGCTCATTCACGCGACTTATTATAAATTGTCGTTGTGTATTGTAGAAACAGAGCTGCTCTGTATATTAACATATTATTCTTCTTCACTTTTTTTGCTTTTTCAAATCACGACTTTACGTGTTACACCACCACCATCACCACGAAACTACCAACTACCAACCATCCGCCCCATCATTATAATCATCATTTTGCTTCTTATTGCAGTAATAATGAAAGTACGTACGTAGGTACGCTTAATTTGCTATGCAGAATTCTTAGGATTGCAAATATTGCAATATAGCATTTCAAATATTGCACGCGGAATAGTAAATTGCCTTCCAATCACAAGCATAAATTAAAATTTACACGTTTAAAAAACTCGGTACAACGTTTTACGAAAAAGGTAAGAACTTTTTATAGCACATCGTAAAAAAATGCAAGTGTACTTTTGTCCTTCACAAATTATTTAGTTCATCTTTCTTGATCCTTCAGCCACCATTCCATTGCAGCAATGTTCAACTAACATGCAGGTATTTAAATTAAAATGAAGATTTCAAGTACATTCTCTCAATAATAAAATTCGGTTTATGTTCAATTTACACTTGTTCACTACTCACATCACATCACGATGATCCAAATTGAGGATAAGGCTAGAGAAAAGTGTCAAAAACTGTTTTTGTGCTGAGAATTTTTTATTAGCAAGTTTGCTCTTGTATGTGTGTGTGTGACAATCTAACAATATTCATAAAACTTGTCAAAGAACAAAAATGACAAATGATTTATTTATAATTTAACAGGCGGAACGCACGTCTCATCGTCTCTTTTTCATTTTGAAACCTTTCTTTCTTCTACAGAAAAAAATCATTTTCTTTATTTTTGCAATTCACAGCAAATGCCTGCCAGGCAACAAGACACGTTCTCTCTTTCTGTCTCCCTGCCTAGTGCCTACCCATGTATCTACCTGCCTGTCTACTAGGCTACACAAATAATAAAAGTCAAAACACATTACTCTCGTATTGATATTCTATTTACAGTCAGCAGTATAAACACACCTGAGCAAAGTAAAAATGTGTTGGGAAGCCAAGGAAAATACCATTGCATTTTTTTCTCATAATCTCATTTCTTCCTCAGTTTTCCTCCTCCTCCTCCTCCGCCTCTATCCTCACCACCATCACATCACATGATGATCAAGTATTGATATATTAACATTAAAAATTACTCCCTACAATAATAACAACATACCAGGCTATTATTACTACAACATTTTCATTTTATCATTCCCTTCTCAATAACAGCTTTACTACCAATTCTTCATATAACCAGCACATGATATTATTATTTTTGATCCCTATATTTCCCACTTTAACAATGTAATGCTTTTAATTCTTCTTTTATTCGCATGCCTTTCCTTTCCTCTCTCTCTCTCTCTGTTTCTTCACCATCGACAAAATACCTTTTTGCATGCTTGTATTATTATTATGATTGCATAGCATGCATAATATTTTTTCTTCGCACTTACTACTCTTAGCTTAAGAGTCTTAAGTACTGCTGCTGCATTCTTCTCTCATATCCTCTTCCCATCTCTCATTTGATAAAAAAAAATAAAAAAAATATCTATTAAAAAAGTCCAAACTGCAGCAGCAACAGCAGCGCAGATTGAGCTGAGCCAAGTAATAATAATACCTAATCATCTCAGTATTCAGTCAGTTTTGATTACACATTACTACCACTACACCTGTATACCTGTACTACGAACGTTAGTTGGCTAAAATGCGAGACTAACTAACAAACATCAGAAATGACAAACAACAAAGAGCTTCTGATTCCTGACTAAACTACTTTGCCCACTTTAACTGAACAACAACAGCAATCAGTGTCACTACAATACTATTTTACTAACTACACGTAGTACGGTACAGTATTATTGTCATCGCATCATGTTGTATGACTATTTTATTTTTCAAAATCATATAATCTGCTCAAGTATTATACGAGTAGTAAATAGTAAAGGATATTATCTCTTCTAGGTTTAATACGTTGTAGCAAGCTATAAAATGGCTAACTTGGTAAAATATTGAGAGTTAACTGCTGAGAAAATGTTGTTGCAGAGTTGCAAAGGTGACAGCAAACAAAGCGGTTTTAGTTCTTGGCAGCGACTGCCAACTACTCCTCTCTCTATATATCATGCAAATGGACATACTAATCGCCTTTAAAAAACATATCACCACCGCTTATTATTAAAGCTTTTTTTATTATAAGGCAGAGCAACGGTTGCAAAGAAGCAACCGGACCTAGCCTATATAACGCAATTTTACAGGTGTGTGTGCACAATAAAACTCTCTTTTTCACAAAGAGCATTATAAATTATAATGAGGTGTGAATAGCGTGAAAGCATTTTGCCATTTTTGCCGACTTTTTGACCACCTTTCTTTCATTTTTTGATACTGCTACTGTCTTTTTTAAATCTTTTTTCCACCGTTGCTGCTGTTATCATTATCATGTGCATATAATATATTTCTCCCAGAGAAGCTGCGTTTCTTTCAGTTTCTTTCTGTGCTCCATTTATTTATTGCAGGTTTAAGGAGTAAAAATTACCAAGATGTATTTTTAATGATAAATTGAATCGAGAGAAATAAATAATAGCCCAGAGGTTCAAGTGGGGGTGGAGGACCTCCTCTTTAGATTACATATATTTTTGTGCGCCAACACCACAACACCAACAATGCTTTATTATTATTATTATTATTATCAACACACATAGTCAGTCGCACACACACACAAGAGCAACATAGCTGTACTTAATTAAACGTTATGTATGTATGTATATGTACGTTCTACGTTGCGTTTGTTCATCATCTCACTCATTTCTCTCTGTGTAGCTATCAAAAAGAAAGACAGGGAGGGAGGGAGACAAGACGACAAACAACACATCATCATGTACTCACCACATCAGCACACCTGAGTAAACTAGAACGACCTTTTTATTTCACTAATATTCAATTTACTAGAGTCCACAGAGTCAATTGCGCACTCCACACACGTTAGCTTGGTAATAATAATAGCAATGAATATGTGTGCAAATAGTAGTGAGAGCGACACGACAGGACACAACAAACAAATGAGCAATGGAAAAGAGGTTGAATGAATCACGGAAACTCTAAAAGTACGATTTATCGTTACGAAATATAAATAGTGTGTAGTAGAAGTAGAGATTTTTTTATTATGGGCGATGCTGAGAAAAATTATGACGAATGTTGACGCGACAGTGTCATTTGGGTTTTAGCGTTTTTCACTTATCACATCACCCAACACGACATGACATCACTGACAATTGGAACAAAAAATGTTGCCACGCCAGGAAGTAGTGGTACTACACTGAAAAAGTGAACACGAAGACACGAGGCTGAGCTCCTTTAAATTTTCCATGATGCATCATTATTTCGTGTGCCACTCTGACTCTACTCTGCACCTTTTCACTGCACAATTTATTTTATTCACAGGATGTGCCATAATTTTTGTTTCTCTCTCTCTCTCTCTTTCCGTGACATTAGCCAAGCAAGGCAAAGTAGTTAAAATTGCAAGAAAGGAGCCACACAAAATTTTCTCTGAATGAACCGTGATAAAAACCATCATCTCTTTCCGCCTGTGCCTGTCCCGTCCACCTAAACCAAACTACCCTCACTGACTGACTCACTTGCTGGCACTGCTGGTGGAAGAAATGGACAGAAATGTGATTATTTCGTTATTATGGAATAATTTTCTCTCTTTTTTCTCTTTCCTCAGAAGGATAAAGGGGAGGAGGAGCAGTCGACTGTACTAATGCCGACGAGGATCATGCCTTTAATGGTAGAGGAGTAGTAGCAACAACAACCTCATGTAATTGCTCGCATGTCGAATGTCGACAGCTGCCAGTTTACTTTTGCTCCTCGAATTATTCAAACTACCATTTACACGGTTTCAACGTTGCAGCAGCAGCAACAACAAAGAAGAAAATGACTAATACAGTTTGATACACTTTTTTAATGCAATATTCTTCACTCACTCACTCAGCTCTTAATATTACGCTATAATTTCTTTGCCACACTATGTGGGTTGGACGCGAACGGAGAAAAAAGCAGAGAGAAGGAAACAGGAAACGTTATTAACTGAACCTCAACTTTTATAATAGTGTTTGCTCTTCTCTACTGCACATATGAATACTGAATTTATATCACAAGACAAGAATGCTACACTTTTTCACTCACCGACACAGTGTAAAAAACGCAATGCAACAATATACTATTTTTATTTATGCCCTGTCTATCTACTATGTCTGATGCTTCTGCTGCTGATCATCATCATCTTCTACCACCACCACCTTTTAATGTAATAAACAATGGGAGACCTGCTTCTGTCTTGTTTAATATTTTCCTTCTCCTTTTTCGTGCCTTCTGTTGCTTCTGCTGCCACTACCACACGGACAGATACAACACACTTATCATCATCATCCCCATCCCCTATTTTGCGTCTGCAGCAGCAACTGTTGCGGTGGTTGCTTGGTTTTGGCTTGCTTACTTGCCTGCCTGGTTGCTAATACTAATAAATAATTACGGTTGTAGCAGAGCTCCCTATGAAACATCTGCATCCTCAAAAAATTCAGTCCTGTGCTCATTCATATGAAATAGAGGCGATCTCAAGAATTGGGGATATGAGGATGATGATGGCTCATGTGGCGGTGGTGGTTGGTTACCTGTTTGCACCTGGTGGACTATGGTGCTTGCTTGTTTATCTTGCCTTTA
>JAHZMT010005499.1:0-10664 GCA_027743785.1 Sinhomidia bicolor
CTTCCAGGTGAAGAGGTGTGACAATAAACTTGAGGAAGCTTTTGCAACCCAATATTATCTTGGCTGACAGTAGTGCAGTGTAAGGATGGGGCTTTGTCTTCCAGTCTGACAAAGAAACAGCACAACTACAAAAGTATTTTGTAAGCTTGTCGCATCATATGCCATACAGTGAAACTAATGAAGCAAACAATTTTTTTTATTACAGTGTCACTGTGTACCTGGAACAAACAAATAGAGGTGAGTTTCCAACGCTGGATCGCTGATGCTCACACAGGTGTAGTTTCCGCTCATTTGCTCTGTTGTGTGTGAGAAGACTACGGAAACAGCGTATGAGTATGTACTTTGATCGTAAAAGTCAGGTGCTTTGCGGTAGGTCTCCGTTTTTACTATTGGCATCTGATTTAAAAAATTCATTGTCATTAAATTTTGTACTTTAAAAAAAGATCTACAGGCCCGATTTTTTGTTGCACCAATTGACAGAACGTTGCCTGGAACATTTATATGGGTTATGAAAAAAATGTAAATCCACCACCTTGTCATAAAATTCGAAGTTTTCAAAACCGATAATCAATATCTTTTCATGGGACCTGACATTCTGTTGATATAATTCATTGGTGCAATAAAAAAATTGCGACCACAACTTGTAAGCTCTGACCAGGAGGGTAAAGCAAGAAAAGGCCAATAAAAGATGTACTGATAGTTCTGAGCATTCAAGGGTACTAGAGTTAAAAATGGCCCAATGAACGAAAAAAGGAAGGAGGAAACAATTATTTTAACAAATCATTTTTTCTTACCCCAGGTCCCTTGTATTCAAATTTAACTGGATAGGAGGCATTGCATGTAAGCTGAATAGATTTTCCATTCCAAATGTGATCATCAATTTTCAACACTGGCAGCGTTGCATCCTCAACCAGAGGAAGTCCTCCACCAGTTTCAGCAATCACATGCACATCCCGTCCAGCAAAGTTCCGCTCACAAACGCCAATTCTTGGCGTGTTCTGCGCAGTTTTCCGTTGTTCGACATTGTCAGAGCTGGAAACACCAAGCGTAACACTATTCAAACTCTTCTTCTGCTTCACCAACGGCACATCTTTTATCGAACGACTGGCACATATTGCAACGTCCAACAATGCAACGAGTAGCACTACATGAACTAATTGTCCCTTCCGTATCATTGCAGCGATCTTGAGTTGACAGTTTTGTCCTTCTAGCTTCAGTCCAACTTAAAAAATGATCTTTGTCGTCGCTTCATGAATGAGTAGAATGGTAAGACCCAGAAGAAAACTGTGGCGATGGAGCTTCTGCGCCTTGTGTTTTGTCTTCTTTATAAAACTTTTGATATTCCCGTTGCGTTGATGTCATTCGTATCTATTTGCAATTTACAGAATGTAGAACTCGTGAGTCATGAATTAAACGGTGGATGATCACTACTCACAAACAAATCATTGCGGTCGTCGTAGACGAGAACAAAAGCCAAAAAGCCACTACTATACTTCTACGACGCTGCTGCTGCTGTTGTGCTGTTATAATAATAATAATAATAATAAGATGTTGTTGTTTTGCGCTAAGGAGAATTGCAGAGATGATGATGATGATGATAAGGATGATGATGAAGTTGAAGCTGGGCTCTCACTAAGTATTATTAAACCACCACATAAGCACACTGTGCTTGTGTTCACTGGGATTAGGAATCGACAGCATTGAAAATTTTATTCAACTGACTTTGCTTTTTACAGTCCTCCTGCTTAATAATACGATGGTTATTACTATTAAAACTGATTATTGATGTTAATAATATTATTTTTATGAGCTGCTTGTCTTGGGATTACTTTTGCAGGCGATGATTTGCTACGATCACCTACTTTTCTGTGCGATATTTTTCAAAGTGAATAAGCGATCACAGAAATATTACCACAAACAAGTTGCAGCCGTTAATAGTATGTATGTATATTTACTATTTAACTAAAACATTAATAACAATAATTTCAGTTTATCTTTGCAATAGAAAACCAACTAATCGCGAGTAAAAAGCAGTTTAGCATCATTATTATATCTGCAACCAGCTAGCTACGGAGCTGAAACTAAACTAGAGGTGCTGAGCGTTTCAATCCCATCCTATCTACAATTTCATTTTTTGACTACTTATTATTAATATTGGACTATTGCCAAAACAATCTCCACGTCCAAAAGAGAGCCAGCCAGAAAGAAGAGAAGCGACCGTAACAATACAATATTAGTTAGTTTTTTTATAGCTTAGTTAGTTATCACATGCACCTTTGTGCAGGCAACACCACCAGCAACAACAGCAGCAGCAGCAGTAGCAGTAGCAAAGACAGTTTTAGTGGAAGGAAAAATGAACAATATACACGTACAAAAACTCAAAAGGGCATAGATATCCCAATTTACAAGGGTGGTTATGGAAAAACAAGATAACTACTTGTAGTAAAGTGCATGGATAGAGATGCACGCACACACATGAGTAGAAAGGTATAACTAGCCATGATGATGATGATGATGAGCACAATATACCTGGCTGCAACAACAAGAAGATATAATACTTAATTGTGTACGGAGTTTGGGCACATATCTCACTTTACTACCGATCATTGTATTGCCATTATTATATGTATATTGTTGTTGTGTGAAGCACAATAGATAAGTAAGATGCTACCTACATGGAACGATGTGTTAAATACCTATTAAAGTACCTGTTCTTTGGATGGATGGTTATAGGTCTAACTGAGGATGAGGATGACGATCTACCACCACCATTACTTGGTCGCACTTGAGTATCCCATAAAACGGCTAAATTACTTGGGAAATACCGCATTGGCAAATATATGTACATACTATGCAGGGATGGCTCTCTGTATGTGTGTGCGAAACTCATCATCATGATCATCATGCCACCGTTGTTGTGTCATGACACACACTACTTATCATAATGTATACCTCTTTATTATTGCAATAACTACCAGTTTGCTTGTTCACTAGCTTTAAAAAAACTACAATTTTGCTGTACACACGCTATCCAGCATGACACCATTTGTACCTATTGTCAGTATGCATGCATACGGGTACTAGTTTTACAACAAACTACAATAACTTACCAATAAGTTTGCAACAGCACAAAAAACGTGTTTTGTTGGGAACAGTTCTCTAGGTTTAGCTCCCAGCTATCACACAAACACACACACACTTAAACAATGAGCAGTAAGTTTTTTTTTGTTTTTACCTGGGTCTTTAGCTACTGCGCTGCGACGGTGTCTGCTGGCTGCTGCTTTATGTATACCTGCAATTATGTATTTTTTCTCTAGTTATATTCGTGAATTATAAAATTTTATATTTTTCATGCATGAAGAAATAATAATTACTGGAACTTGTACAAGTCACAGAAACAGAAAACAACTTGATATCAGTCAACAACAGCCACTTCTCACAAAACTGCAAGAAAGACACAGAAAAATTGACGTGCTGACTGCTGACGCATAGCAGAAAATAATATTTGCCAAGCAAAAATGCTGACAAAGATAGCAATTCTTTTATACGCAGTATTGCAAAATTTGTAAGTATTAAAACATATATTTTCTTACTAGCACCGTCGCCTCCTCTCTGTTTTTATAATTTTACCTGGAAATAATGGAAAGTCACGGAAAATGGAAAATGCTAAAAAATTTGCCTTAATTCGGCATGCATGCGATCAGGCAATGACGTTGGTGGTGATGGTGTACAAGTTTTGAATTATTTAAGCTCACACGCTATATGCTTGTTTTTCAAACAATATGCAAAATAGTCACTCACTGAATTTTATTATGAAGCTAGAAAAAGCTCAGAATCACTTTTTGTTCTCACTAAATAAAAAAACGGAATGAAATATGACACTGTTTTTATTCAGACAATAAAAAATGTTGACTTTTTGTCTAGGATGTTGCGTTTTTTTGTTAGTCACGATTTCAACAGAATTTTTTCACCATTTCACATTGACATTGTCAAATGAATTGCATCACAAAATAATTCTTGGGACGTTTCCATTTGATCGTTATGGGTTCCTCAAAACAATATCATTTCTATTCAAGAACAATTCACACTACAGAGAGGGAAAAAATTATTGCTGGGAAGAAGAGGACCACAATGACTAAGGTGTTCTCTGACTATTTTGGTAGTTTTTAGCCATCGCCAAAATTAGAACGGTGAGCATGATGCCAGTGTAGTATGTTTTATCTTAACTAACAATATACTAAATACTAACCTTATAGATAACATGTTATTCTATAACAGACAGCACGCTGTAGCAGTCATTTGTCTACGTAGAAAAAAAACATCAGTCATTTATTTAAACATGTTCATTTAGATTATCATAATGGATGAATTGTTGTGGACGATTATATATTTTTTTCCACGATGCAATATTGGATTGCTAATATCTTTGCATAGAATTAAATTATGTTTGTCTTTAATTCAATGGTGGTTTTGGTATTTATGTTTCCTTTGCGGTTCAAGATGACATGGTATCAAGGTTAAACCAAAAGAATGGCTTTACGAGTGGAGCGTTCATGACCCTAGCATAATTATTGATCATAGCATCATCAGTCATTGGTTTGGCAAGCATTAGTCATTGACTGAAGGATAGTTTGCGTTTGTTGCTGTTGTTGTTGTAACCTTAAATGCTGAATGAAAATGATAATACCATTATCTTCTGAAAATGTAACATGAAATGATCTTTACAAGAACTACAAGTACATAATGATTAATGCTGCCAGAATGAAACTGAGAATTAGCGCAGATGAGTTTCACAATGAAACAGGAAATGCACCTTAATAATACATTATTCTTCTCACTGGTCCGAGCCATATCGAATAGTAGTTAGTTACCTGTTTCTATACTTGATCATCAACACATGGCTAGTTAATAACAATTTAAAAATCTTTAATGACATCCCACAACATTCATTCATTCTGTTTTTTTGCTATTGGCTATGTTTCCTTTGTGGCTAAATTATAATCTCGTGGAACAAAACCTCAATTGTACGTGATCTAACTTTGAAGTTGTAAAATATATTATAAATTCATTTTTGTTCTAATTAATGCATAAACTTTTTAATACAAGTTGAAATTGAACTGTTCACACGCTTGACTTTTGTTTGTAGGCTAAAGAGTATAATGATGGAACTGCTTTTATCTTCAGGTTTTGTAGTACTAACTCGATCCATTCAGCTATACTGTCAGAATAGATTTTATACTTAAACACGTTTTTAGTACCTATGCATAACATGCAATAATTTTACGTACCTATGCAATGCAGGATGCACGCATGCCTATTTTTGTTCGAGTTAGCATAGCTAATTACGATTCAACAATCGTTAATTTGTTGAGCGCATTCATCCAAAAGAAAACAATATTTTTTTGTACATTTTTTCCACTAATCACGGTTCTGTTTACAACGATGATGGGTGGTTTTAAGTATGAATCCTTATCTTTTATCCGTGGTGTGTCCTTCGCCTTCTTTGCGCGTTTAGCTTCTCCCACATTATTTCAAGGCAAAACGCAAAAAATCCAGAGTTGGAAAAATTAAACAATACTATTGATTGTGCAAACAGAGCAAGTAGGAACGAAATCAATACATTCATAATTTATTTCGTACCCAGCAAACATGAAATAATTTGAGGATGTGCACTCTTCACTTTTATGATGTATTTTTTATTTATGCGCCATAAGTTATAATAATTAAATATTTTTTACTGCTATATAACTGCAAGAATGCAGGCAGGTGTCTTTCTAAAAATTTCAGCTATTCTAATAATGCGTAATTAACAATAATGATAATAAATGTGATATTAAATAAAATGCTTTTCCTCATTTGATATATGCTAAAGTATAAGAAACCACACGGAATTGTATTTAGAAAGTAATTAATTTTAATAATTTATACAATGAGTTTAACTTGAATAATGAAATGAAATAATATTTTTCATATAGTTTGCACTTTTTATAAAATCGTCATATCCGTGTGCAAGTACGTGTACGAAGTATTTCATTGTAAAGATTATATCGACAAAATTAAATCAAAAAGGTTTACACGAGGAGAAGCAAATGGCAAATTATTCCATATCGCACCATAGTTGGTAAAACAAAAAAGATACCGGGTACGAAAAGTTTTGCAAAAAAGTGCATTTAAATTGGTTAATTTAATTATTGTAAAAAAATATTTGCAATAATTTGCTCATCTATAGATAGAATGCAAAATGCAAATCAAATAGATTTTGAGTGTATTTTTGATGAATACATTAGTAGTTGTTATAAATACACATGTATTTAGGTTACTTTACATGCAAAGGCGCGTCATACTTAATCCGCAGAAGTTGTAAAAACTGCAAACTGTTTCATTGTTCAAAACACACGTACGGCTGGAGCCATACGTGATGAGTTAATACTTAAAATGCAACATTTTATAGGTATACTTGCAAGAAAGATTAATTTATGATAACTGCACCTTTCTGGGTACAAAGTCGTTAAAAGATAGCTCTTTGGCAATATATAATGTATGAATTCTACTTGGAATATGTGTAGTAGTTTCATTGTGACTACTTTTATATCCTTAACCCTATTTCGAAGCCGTTTTCGTCTGTTTTAATAATTATGAAAGGGCAACTTTCTATTGACACTTGCAATTAGCAAAACTTTTGCTGAAAGGCTGAATAATTGATGAGTAATCCTTGCGTGTATACTAAAATGCTAAAGTGATATTTTGTGGAAGAAAAACTTTCAATTCAATTAAAACAGACGTGGACCCGTCCCACAGATTGCGTAAACAAGTTCTATGGCTTAAGTGCAGATTAAGTTTACACAAAGTTAATTTGGATAACAACAGTTAGCGCAATTTTTATTTTAATATTTTTATTTATTTACTGTAGACTTTTATATACCGTAAACTGCATCACAGTACAGTCTACAAAATAGGAGCCACTTTATTAGCTTTAAAAACAAAATGATGGCCATCATAATATGTTTTGAACAAGATGTTTTTCTGAACTTTGTAAACTAAAATTAGACTTGCCCTAGGCCATGTCGTAGTAAACAATTTATTTAGAACACCGCAAACAGCAGTAAACAATGTTGATGTTCAATGATCAACTAATACCATTAATTTATGCACAAGCACAGCCCATAAAATAACAGTCAGTTTTCCTTTAACAAAAATAATTCTTTAACAAATATGAACTCTAGTAATTTACAACAATTTAGCCAAGTCATCAGTTGCAAATGCGCCATTTTTAGTCAGAAAAACATTTCAATTTTTATTTTATTACTGTACCGTACACTAGCAAACAACTGTCGTAACACGACATAACCTATCTCAAAACCCCTATCCTGTTGAAAAACCAAATGGGTTTATGAATGCTGAAATGGGGAGTTAATAGTTAATTATCATCAACAAGAAAACTCGTATTTTACATGTCTGACAAAACAGAGGAAGTGTGTATTCCCACTTGTCCAATATTTCTTTTTCAACCTGACTGATATTACCGTCTAGAGGTCGTGAATAACGCTGCTGCTATTGTAGGGTCACCTCACCACCACCATCACTGTGACCATCTATTTCACCTGCATTTAGCAGATACTTAATTTGGATATTTATTGCACTTCACGAATTATTAATAGCCAATTATCACAATGATCAGTAGAGATGCAGAGGTTGATGTCCTTAAGGGTAAGAGGAAACGGTAAAAAAATTGACAATATTTTCTTAAGTAATCATCAACTTAATTATTTATTACATCTGTGGCGAAAAAGGAGCGATATAAATAGTAAGTAGTATATGTTCAAGTATATATATATGTCTTACCTCTCTACGTATAACTATACTATGAGGATCATTTCTCATCTCCACAAACGTAAAAATCTTTTGACATCTGTGCCGTTAACGACATTAATCATTTTCCATTATCATATCATCAGCAGATTATCTTTCATTTACGAAACTGATAGCAGTTTATCATCCTTTCATTGCCACATTTTTCTTTTACGTTGGGTACATCTCTATACAGCAGGTAGTATCAGATGACACAATGTACCCGAAAAAAACTTTCGTTTCCGTCATCTTCAGACATCTTAATATTGAATAAAAAATGGTGTATGCCAGCACACAATGCAACATGCTACATACCGTGGTGAATATTGATATAAATATTTATCAAAGAGTGATGATGATATAGACCAAAACTGTAAGCGTAAACTTGCAACGCACATAAAAGGATGGATGCATCAAACATCAAGCCTATCGCTGCTACTTGATATGCAGCCCAAATCTAAAAATGGGAAATAAATTGAAAGTGTACAAGAGGATAGGCACGATTTCATTTTCAAAAAGTCAACCTGGTGAACCTACTATCTATTTGAGGAGAAGAAAAAATTAAAATGTCGATACGTATATGAACGTCGTGACTGCAAAAATTGATAGAATCCCTTCCCTTTATTTTGAAGAAATTCTACACACTTCCTTCCTCTTTTCTTAAAAAAGCTCTCAGGAAATTTGTTCGCAAGTGCTACAGGACTTGAAATTGCATGACACATGCATTACTGTAGTAATAATAATAATAAACTATAATAAGTACATCTACTACATTAATATAACCAGTGTGAACGTCTGTCGACAATTTCAACCTTGTCCTGCTCCCTGCCCATTCACGAAGCATGATATAGTGTGCCTATCGTCGCATCATCGCCAACAAGTCATTTAAACCATCATTTTTAAAAAGCTACCGTGCTCAATCAAATCAACGACTCCATTATGACTACTACCAGCAAACACTTTTAGCAAATCAAAAAATTACAAGGGTGCAAATGATGATGATGAGATGACGACTTCTTGTTTTGAGAAGTGGATCTACCAAATACCTAAATTTCTAGCTAATCTATCGACCACACCAACCAGTAGCAACAAGATATATGGTAATGTGGCGAATATACGTAGGTACATAACTTTGTGCGGTAGTAGAACATCCGCTTGCGTGCCAACAATGCACAAAAATGTGTTTGCATCAATACTACTATGCTAGTATGACAAATGTACCATGCAGCTATAAGGTTTGCATCTGTCAATATAGTTGAATTGATTAGCGGATTGGTTATCTTTTTTGACATGACGTGACGTAAAGTGTAGTATAGTTGTAGTAGTACATAGTTAAAGGTAGTAAACTGAATTGAGATAGAGAACTGAGATAAGCACCAAGTTACATATTATCGCTGTTGTATACAAACCCACCTTTTGGTTTTCAAAATGACGTGCAAAAAACTATCACTACATTAGGTAGGATGCCATGTGCTCAGCGTTTAGGAAATATCATATTATGCTGCTAAATAGAAAAGTAATTTATATGTTATGTATTTATATTTACTTAAGATTACATGACAGTCAAACCAACCACAAGAGAGAAGCCAAAAAAGTCAAGCCACGAGCCACCACAAAGCGTTCCTTCTTTTTTCCTTTTCATTTTTAACCAACCTGAATGGATCTACTAAACAAGACAAACAAATGCGTTGATTTTCACTTTCCCATGTTTATAATTAACTATCATGTAATTTGTGCGTAGAAGGAAAGGATGTAGTAGTTGTAGTAGTATGACTTGACTTGCGTCTAAAATGTTATGCACAAAAAAAGTCTCCACGCTTCTCTGAACATTAACCTCGGAGGAGTGATATACAACATATCAACTGCCATCGCATATAGTCGTCGTATGCTGTCTTTATGAGCCGATAAGGGTAGAAACTATGACGCTGTTGATGACGCTTGGTAAGGGCATGACTGTAGGGCCTACCTGCTCACGAAAAAAGGAGCACAACAACATTTTATGCCTAAATATTTATGTGTGTGCTTGTATTTGAAATGTGCGCAGGAACAAGTTTCAATTATTTAGCCAATAAAGCCAACCATTTTTTCCCTTTATAAACGGTCTAACTATAATTTATTTTTATGTAATACATAAGACGCCTCGTCATTGTCATACAGCATTATACATACAATATCCACGCAAAATGGAAATTGAAATTGATGGTGACCCAACATTAGGCAGCATATAATTATATCAAGAAGCCACAATGATAGCTGTGCCGTGGGTTTGAATTGAAAGGGAAGAAAAAAGTGTAATAATGGATGGAAAATGGTTTTAATGTTCTTGAACTTTTACGCAAGGCGATAAGTAGTAAGTAAAAGACGCTGTAGAAGCTGCAATATTATAGCAGCGTCGGATATCCGGTACTGTTGTTTACTACTGCACATGTAAAAGTTATGTTGTTATTGAACCTGTGTGTACGAACGCTAGATTTTAGATGGTTACGTGCTGCATGACAGATAACAATTTTCGACTTGGAAGAATTTTAAACATTTTTTTATGAATCTTGCTTTTAAAGTTGGTTTCCCTTCACTTGACGTCTCATCAGTTCATGCTTGCTGTTTGAGGTGACAAAAGTTTTCTACCGCATCTTGCCAAAAGAACAAACAAAAATATTTCCACTTACCAAAAATTTCAGTTAACATGTGACGACGTGTCAAGAAGCATTATTTGCATCATATGCCCAATGTCAGAATGGCGACACGTAAAGTGCACACTGCGATCTTTGTGCTAATTTATTTATTCAATTTGGTACGGACATTTGAGATTGAACTAT
>JAHZMT010005500.1:0-51143 GCA_027743785.1 Sinhomidia bicolor
GTTTTAGGTATAATGTAATATAATATATATTTTATATACATTTAATCATCGTAGTAAGGCAAAAGAGTCGCAACAAAAAAATTTGTGTACACGAAGCGAAAGATTTTAGATTATAGGTACGTCTACTCTGATAAACATATATAAAATATATATTATATTACATTATACCTAAAACTATTACTATTATTGTAATATTATTCAAATACCTAATTGTAGTGTCGTTCTCGTTACATTACTACCAGCGTCCAAAGCGAACTGGGATGAGATGATAGTATGATGATAAGTCGTAATCAACGTATTATGTAATAATAATAAATGAAATGAAGAAATTATATAAACATATATACTTAAAATATATTTACGCCAAATAATGACCTGATCCCACACATTATGCTTGAATCCTTTAGTTTTCACATTGAAACGTTTAATAAATTACGTAAAGTTCAAAATAAAAAGTATGAATAAAATCTATAAAAAGTATAGATTGTAATGTGTTTTTGGGCATGGTTGCATTCTAAATTATTCTGGGAACTTGATTGGTTTCTTCTCACGTAAGGATTTTTCTCGGTTATTCCAGTGAAAATTTTCTCACCTGTGTAATTTTTACATAAATATCACCAATTATCTAAATACAGGTACGGAAGGTCAATGGTTGAGGTGTCACTGCTGTCGGATTCATGGTCAATATCATTTTTTGAATTTTGAAAAATTCATTTACTGCTCCTAAAAGTAAAATGATTTATTGTATTCTCAGTATATAATTACCATTACACCATTTTCAGTCAATTTTAACTCCACTCCTGTCGTTCAGCATATGCATCTGCATTATGCAATGCAGTCCATACATGCAACAGTAGCCTCGCCAAATAATTCTACTCCTTGCAGTCCTGTGTTCTTCACTTCACAGCAGCAGCTATAGTTTTGTTAGTTGAGCTTGATCGACTAGATGCCATTTACCGATTATCCCATTACTAGACTCGAGTACGTACTTTGCCCAAAGAACTACTTTTCCGTTTCTAATCACCGACCCTACCGCTAGGTAGTCTCACCAAAGGACCGGAAGCGAAATGCCCCAAAGCAGTTTTGTATGGCACATGTGGACTCGGACTGTGTTCTACCTCTGTATAGAAATTTCATCACTGTAACATCAAACGTACCTGCTACGTTTGCTTGCAACTAGACCAAAACATGAAGCAATATGCATCCTTTAGTAAATCCGGTCTCTCATTTGGTGGTATAGAAACAAAAAGTCGTGGTTGTGCTTTGGGAAGATTCTGTGCATGTGCCTACTATTGGAATGGTCGGTAACCGGAAAACTACCCTTTGATCAGTACCAATACTCCTTTTTCATTTTGTTCCATATTTACAAGTAGCTAAAATAGTTCACCGATTGTCATTCTAACTTTTCTTTCCAACAAAGCAACGCAAGACCGTGTGTGTAAATCTACATCTATTTTCCACTCGAAAATGTTGAAATAAGAGAAAGAAAACATTTACCGGGGTTTTTCCAAACTTTCCATTATTTCTCTAAAGTTTTCATTTAACATAACTAGCTGTATACATAGGTAATATTTTTTAGCATTTAAAAAAATCTTAATTTTCAATTTTTAAAGCCATGCAGGTTTTTTGGCTATGCTTAGGTTATGCTTTGTGTTACATCAGCCACTTTTATATACCAGGTTGATTCCAAGGGAATAACATCACAAATAATTAAATATATATGTGGGAGTGCTACAATTTTTTCCACAATAAAATGCATCAACTTCTTTTTAATCCTACACGTTTTGCAAAATTTTCCAATTTGTTTTGCACCAGCAGCCAGAAGCAACATGCTGCTTCTTCTTTGTGTACTTGAGCAGCCCAAGTTTGGTCGCATATTAGACAGGAAAGTCGCAGGGGAGAACAGCTTATTATTGAACAATCCTATTCATTATTATGCAGATGAGCATGATTTTTGCGTGGTCAAATCAGTAAGCGTTCCCTACTTCCCAAAAGTCATCATATCAAATAGGTAGCCTCAAAATGAAATGCATATGAAATGATACCAAAAACCAAGTGATTATATAATACTGATTAGTACTCTCCTTCCTCGGCGGTCCCTGTCAAAGCCGAAAACAAAGTAGCCAAACAAGGAAGTGTAGTAATAATAATAGTAGTAGTAGTACCTAGTACCTGTGTTCTCTAATGAATTTGTTATCAACATTTTCATTTATAATATGGCTACGCTGACATTACCTACTACTCACTGTCCACCTCGTTTCATCATGATAATTCTTCTTCATCTTATGGGAAAAGAATCAACTTAATTTTTCATAACAAAAAATCGTATCGCTGCTCTCTAAAGAAAACACTGTTCTTTTCCCCTGAAATACAGTATAGGTGTACACTATCTATAGGTAGTAACTAGTCAGTACTATAGTACGTTAAAGTAATGCTGAAAAAACGACTAGAACCATTATTGCTACAACTAGAAAATGGTTTCTTTCTTTCTGCTTTATTTATCGCTGCATACTCACAGAAAACATTATGGAACATAACAGCGGCGGCGGCGGTAGCAACATTGCATTGATTTCTGTAAAGCTCAATTCTTCTTTCTGCTGCACTGACAATTGACTGTTGTTGCATTACATTTGCATGTTTTGTAGGTGTAATCTCCTTGCTGCCGTTGCGTTGTTATATACCGCTGCTGGTATGTAGTACGTATACCCAGTTTAAAACACGCTTTGTCTACGAATATTAAATAATGTAATCATAACCACAATAATCATATGTGCGTTCTTTCTTTATTAGAAAAGTTTACATTGCCGTGCCATGCAACTATTCTCTTCGCAACTTCTACGCCCGTGAGTACACACAGCCATAAAATAATAATAATAATCTTTGCATGCATGCATTTTTTTCATACGTCAAAACAGCCAAAAACTTTTTAAGGGAGATTACATAGAATCTTTGTACGTCTTACTACATATGCATTACACCGAGCTGGGGTAACCCTTTTCTAAATAACTGATTGTCTCTCTCTCTCCTTGTCTTTCTCCATTTCATGCAAGTAGAGAAAAAAAGCCTTTTGTAGCCAACAACGGGCTTACACCATGATAGATCACCAAAACCAAGTCAGGCAAAAAACAGTACGGTTCACTCCTCATCCCCGTATGATGTCGGTACATTCGTTGTTCCTACTGAATACTTACTACTACGTGCATACATTTTACATTTCTCAGTTGTTGTTAGTTCCATCTCCTCCATCATCATCATCGCCATCGCCATCACCGTGAAACAGCATTGCACAGAGTCAGAACAGTCGGTTCTTCTATGCCTGGTTGTTATGCCTGCGAGTATTACACAGTGCCTGCAGCAGCAGCAGCGGTCGAATAATAAAAATTCCCCATTGAAAGAAAGATCAGCAGAAAAGATTGTCAGACTAGCAGGCTCACTTCACAAAGGCTAGGCTCTTTGCTGCTGCTGTTAGATGAGCTATAATAATAACGTAAAGAGAAAAAAGTCCATGCCGTACATATTGCATGTCCACCGCCACCACCACCACCTTCTCTCTCTCTCTCTCGCTCACTTTTTACGTGTGCATTAAAAGGGAGCAAAGAAGAGAACTTTTTTGTCTCTCTCGTCGTCGTTCTCTGCCTCCCTCTCTCTCTCTCTCTTTGCCTTTTTGTTGGTGTGCTTTACTTTACTTTACACGTACTTTTATATTGAACTACATACTGAAAGAGAAAAAAAATTATTGCTAATATATAACTTAACTGCCCAACTTTACTTGTTTGCTGGCTGCTTTGCCATTGCTGCTGCTGCTGCTTACTGTTACAAGTTATATGACTGTAAAGTGAAGCCTTTAGCACGGATACACATACACGAGCCAGCACCACAAAACTCTTCTACTACTACCACATATTATAGCACACTGACTGAGAAACTACTCTATTTATACAGAAACTTTTGCTACAATCATAACACCACCAACACGGTTTTCTGTCTCTCTGTCTGCGAGTGAGTAGTATGTACACAGAGGTCTGATCGGTTCTTCTGGGTGAGAAGAGTAAGAGGCGACGGTGGTGAGTCAAGCTATTTTTTCTCCCTGTATAACATTTTCTTTTTATACTAGAAGAATGAGAGATTTCAAAAAATATAGAATAATATTCAACTAGAATAGTTTTGTGGTATCGTGGTGGCAAAAGAAAAGAGAGAGAGAGATAGAGACATGATGATCATGATTAAGAAAATGGTAGCTTTAATAGTAAATTTGTGCTAAAGAAGAGAGAAAAAACGAAGAGAAAAAGATAATACCTATTTGGGGGTAAATAAATAATATTCCAAAATTCTGTGCATTACGTCAAAAAATGAAAAAGTAATAATAAGTGAGTAAAGTAGTAGAGTCAGGTTTCGTTGGTGAGTGCTGCTGTTTGTGTTTCAAATGAACCATGTAAAAAGATATATATAAAATATATAAAGTGTGTAAAAAAAGTAAACGGCATAGAAAAATCAGTGCTTCTCTTCTACTACCAGCTCGTCTTGTACTACTACATATAATATAAGAGAAGACATAATTACTCTCATAAATAAAAGCTCTACTTTAAGCTTGTTTATTTCCTTTTGAAATACAGTTTTTACTCTCTCAACAAACAACGTTGAAGAAGAAATAGGTTCATTACACAGCTTAGGAATAATAATAGTAGTAGCAGTAATAATAATAATAGTTTTTTAACATACCTAGATACCTTCTTCCTCTTTAAGAGCTCTGCATGAACTCCCTGGCAGATATGTACTCATCATCACAGTAGTGTTTGTAATAAAGTAAGGTGTGCTGTTGCTGTTAGTACTGCTATAAATATGTATTACAGTAATTAAGAAAATATTTGCACTAAAGTATATAAAAACGTAAGTTAGCGTTGACAAAGGATCCGTTTCTTGCACATGCAGAATATGTATGCAGTTTCCTGTACGTTTTAAGGTGGGAAATTGTTTGCTAGTTTGTGACTCTATTACGGTAATCGTATTATAATTACCTATTGACATTTTTAGAAGCAATTGTGCGTCTAACACTATGACAGCTTGGTGATTTCTCTGATTCTTGCAAAGTTCAGCTTATTATGTAAAGGAGATTGTTTCAAGTTTTATGATTGAAAAGATAAAGTGCGCAAATTTTTTTATTGAACATTTCTCCGGACACATTTTTTGTGGATAATTTGTAAAAAGTATATATGTATATAAGGTTATCTTTTTAAAGAGTTTTTTAAATTTCAACGATCAGAACTCTGTACGCACGTGCGGTCTACTCCATCACGGCTGCCACATACATATTTAAGAAAGATAAATGAAACGAAGCAAGTTCATTCATTTATTTCATGTTACATGTGAAATAAACTTGAATGTTTGTTCGTTGATAACTTTAAAATAAGTGCTTGCTACCAATTTTACAGTTCAGTGTATCAATTTGTAAAAGAGTTTAAATAAATGAATGAATGATATTCCTCTACAGCAACTCCAGCTTTTCTGATATCGTCACTGTAAAGGAGCGACAAGCATTATTTGCAAATACTCTGGAAGCACGCCCTTTGTAGTGGAGCTAGCAAAATGGGTAAGTACACTGTACCTAATTATTTTAGTAGTAGTTTAAAAAATTCCTACAAAAGTAGACTCACGCTTATCAATACCTGACTCTGCTCAGTGCTCAACACTAAATTCGGTGTCCAGTTAATATCGCAACTTTTCATGTGAAAATGAGCCATTTTATTATCAGTTTAATTAAAATCGAGACATTTTCAGGGGATTTAAAGTAATTACCTACTAGTTAAAAATTTAAATTTTAAAGATGGACATTACTTGAAAGCCGGCAGTACGTATAACATTTACTTTTTTGTATATGGTTCCAAAAAGATAGCAGTAATTTATGAAAGCTTTTTATCTTAATTCCTTTTCATGTGCGTGCTGCTGCGATATAGCACCGTTTCTTTCATTTAACCATACTTTATATCTTTGTGCATGTATGTACATAGGTATATATATATATATGCGGTCATTTTACGTATACTTCCAAGAAGACAAGATAACACCATTTTGGAGAGAAAAAAAAACAAGTGGCTATCTGCAGTAAAGAAACCTTCGTTGTGGCTTTAACGATAACGGTCTATTTACTTTTACAAAATGTGTACCAATTGTAACAGAGTGCGAACTATGCAATATGCGGTTAACAAGATGCTAAACAAGAAGGTGCAAAATCTTGGCACCACAAAAGTGCCTTTTTTACCATTGCTTTTGTTTCTTTTTGCTTCCTTGTCCAACCTTACGCATCATATCAAGTAAATATTGTTTTCCACAGTACGCTGCTAGCTAGCATAGTCTACAAAAATGGCTGTTAAATTAAAAAAGCAGCTTGTCAAGAAGCATTATTGTAGTGACGCACTTGCGCTATATTACTATGAAATGTAATAAATTCAACGTACCCTGACAAAATTACATTACTTTTGAGGAATTTAAACAAGTAACTTTTTTATTGACTGCTTATTGGTGAGTACATATATAGGGGTATCCCATTTCAAGCTTTAAAAAATGTTGAAAATTAAGACGACAAAATTTAATAGTATAAGGAAAATAACAATGGAATTGGATAGTATTCGACCACGTAAAAAACAACAAAAAAGAGAATTTTAATTTTATGTCAACATGTGTGCTTCATACAAATCTATTCTTTCATCTTTTCATTCCTAAATGTAAACGAAAGTTTAAATACCAACCTCTTGATAATACTGAAAATACAATTTATATTTATCACTACATATCCTGCTTCCCATTTTTGAAAAGTAAAAGGCAGCGGATGATGTTCTGTATAGCCACTACCATACAGTATTTCATTTAAAATTCAGGTGTCATGATGGTATGGCGTGTGCTCAAGTTGTCCTCTGCATAAATCAATATATAAATGTTGTCTTACTACTTTTTTGTTAGATAACTATGTTAGATCATCTACATTAACCATTAAATATTTTTTTTACAAAAAAAGCAGTTTGTACCAGATTAATGTATGAATAGTAGTACATATATACAAAATCAACAACAAGTTGTATATATATATATATTATATAATAGCATCTCAGCAACAACATCGCCAACAACTCACCTGATTTCACAGTTTTCGCGTGCCATTTAATGCTGAGTGAGGTGAGATGAAAGATTACATACATTAGATACCTAAAATGCAATAAACACAAAAGGCAAAGGGATCGACAAAGGCAGAGTAAACTATTTTTTTCGCCCATGCATACCTGAATACCTATGCATGTTTACAATTTACCTGCGCAGTTTATGCAATGCGGTGCCATGCACATTGATGGCGATACTAATGATAACGCTGACGACGAGTAGTAGTAGTAATGGCGTTAACTTCCTATTACCTATGCACACATGCACACAAGTTACTCAGTCCACTACTACTAGAGAGAATTGTATTTACTTACTGGTATGCTCAGCCAGGTGACTCAGATTCTCACCACATCATCATTTATACCAGTTAGTTAAATAATGTTTCTTGTTTCCTTCTCATTGGTATATTGTGTGCAAAAGGATAGCGTTGGAGAAATGACATCACGCATCAACATTATTTACAGTGCGGTGTGGGCGCCGATGGAATGTACAAAAACCACGTTATCTTGTTGCGATTATATGGGATGGTTGGATGTGTGTGTATGCAGTGGTGAAACGAGATCAGTAAATGTACACAGGTTTAAAAAGTAATCGTAGCAAAAAGAGTTGATAAAAACGTGTACATACAACATCATCAGCAGCAGCAGCAACAGCAGAAGCAGAGAAAGATATCAGGCAAAAATCATAATACACACATGAACGAAGCATTTACATTTTGTAAAGGTGTAGGGATGCAATGCAAACCACAAACGTGGCCAACTACCATCAACAGTACACATATATTATCAGTGACGCGTACATTTTTTATTCAACTATTTTCCTTTAATAATTTCAATATATCGCATCGCATATCTCTGCACAGGACAACAATGCATGTAAAATGTTATGTAGTACTACTACTGTTGCAGTTATCACACCTATCTGTATACTATCCATTTAAAGAATTCCTCATTTTATTCCTTGTATTCTGCAAGTATATATATATATATACATTGATTTACACTTTCGGTGTTATTAGTGTTCATTACTTGCTTGAACATTTGGAGGAGGAGAAGGAATAGCATTTCCTTCAGTTGATTATAAAACTGACTAGGAAAAGTACCTAGATGTTATAAATTATTGAAATGAATAAAATGTCTACAGACAGCAGCAAAGAGTAAAATATTTTATGACAAGATATATGAAGCTGAACAGAGCAATTTGCCAGTCCGTTTATTTATTGGATAATGGCATCTATACGGCTAAACTCGCATGTACCACTGGTAAAGCTGGAATTAGTACCTGTGTTATAATAATAATAATAAGCAGACAGACATGGGACAAGAGAAATATCAGTAAGGTCCAGAAGGATTCATTTCTTGGTAATTCTTCTGTGAATATCAAAATGTAATTATCACCGCGCCACTGTGTCCATGAATATCTTTACTTCCCTATTTGCATAATCAGAACCACATGATTTTCCAATATATAATGTTGTAAAATGTGTCTGATTTAATGTTCACCTCTAGAAAAATGGAAGAACTGCACTTACTTAAAAATGATTTATGTGTTAGTATTACATTAACAAGCTAACATTACAGCTAGTATAGTGCCATATGCTGAATAAAATTATAAAAAAAGAAAAAGACAAAAAAGCGTACTATGCATAGTGTAATGCTGTAGTAGTAGTAGTGAGTCGTCTGTGTACCAGATTCCACATGAACATAAAAAATGCCATAAGACCCACCAGACCACACAACGTGGAACGATAAAGAGCATGGCATGTAGACGTAACCGTAAAATCCGTTTATCTGCCTAAGGTCGGCTGCCATTTCTGATTCAGGCTCTGACATCATTGCCCATCATTTGGAACGTTTTATGAAATATTACGTACGTGGCCATTATTATTCGCTGGTTATAAGTGTAATCACCCATGCATTAACATCGTCGCTGCTGCTGTTACTACTATTTCTACTGGCTGGCACCGCTGATTCTTTGACTACTCAAGTGTGATGAGTGGTTATCATTGATAACAATAGAATGTATTATGTGTGCCAGTAGTAGAGTCTGCTGGAGCAGTGGATAGCAGAAACTTTATGGAAAGATCAAGATCACATGTTTGCATCCCCAAACCTTAATGTACAAAACTCAAAGCGAGTAGCTAAAGAAGTGGAGTCATTCAAGGCTTTATCACACCAGAACATCCATTAATTCCAGAAATAAATTTTGATTTTTCTACTTTTAATGTGTTGGCAAATTTCATTTATAATGGGAAAATAATTAACTTATCCAATCAGTGTACATAAAGAAAAGCTATCTAACACACACGTTAATTGTTGAACTACTCGATAATAATAGTAGTACCTGTAAATTTATTCGGTGACTCATGACTATTTAATGGTTAATGACATCATCAAAAATGCTCTAGATTATTTTATTTTAGTGAAAGCTACTTCCCTCGTTATATAATCAGGCGTGACTTACATCAGTCATGAATATATTTTTGTTTGTTATTTTAGAAGGCTTATAATTAACGTCATACAAGGACAAGAGTACCCCATGTTTCATAATACTCACATGTGTGCTTTAAAGCGCAGCATACATAATATTGCCTAATTTATATTGCTAATGTAAGCATAAATAGCATGCTATTTGAGCATAGTCTGGGCTGGGAATGGCTTTTGTTCCATGTCCATGCATGATGTCATCCATCCATTACAAATGCCATGCTTGAACTTGGGAAACAGTAGTGTAGATATTTTTTGTACTCCGATATTTTTTTGTATTCTCGTAACATGGCTAAATATATCCCCAAAATATTGCAACAAAAAATATTATGCATCTTCTCATATATATTTTGTATATATACACATTCATATATACCTATATTTGTATATATATATGCCTGCGTATCGATGTAATCATAAACCAAGTAAACTGACTGAAGTAGACAAATCATTGCTGTTTTATTGTATGTAAAATAAGCAGTTGTACGTGCATTACACAATACATGTAGTACGTACACTTTTGTAAGCACAGTGGAGAGATTTAAGTACTTACTGATTTATAATAGTTGTCTACCCAGAGTTGGTATATGGAATGGAGCAGTAATATTTTTAATGTAGAAATGAAATATCCATCTTTTTCAGAGTGTTTGCAGTTTTTTCTCTGCTAAACATCTCCTTAAAAAAAGGAGTTTTATTTGTAAAAAAAGAACTCTAGTAAAGTGATGTTGTCTTTTTTTGTTTGCCTGACTGTAATATTATGAATGCACGTCGAGACGAGCGAATATTTCTGTTTAACATATTCGATGCAATGCGTTTATATTAAAAGTTGTATGTATTATTGGTAGCCCGATAAACCACGAATTGTAAACTTTCATGCAAAAAAATGCTAGATGATCATGTAATAATGAAAATAAACATTAAAAGAATCAGACCGTCATATATACCATGGTCATCAGTCATCATAGAACAAGCCCTTCTTCTCTTGTGGAAACAGTATTCAAGGGAAAAGGCATAATAATAATAATAATAATAAACGTAGCAAATACCTTACCCAAAATGCCTAAGTATAGCATCATGGCATAAATTTTCGAACACACACACACACACCGCATCACATAATCCCCTAGAACGAGCACCACAAAATAAGTCTATTAGCGTCATAATCATAACAATGAATTTATACTCGCAAAGCTGATATACGTTTTTTTGAGATATGGGTTTTGGAAAGTGAAAGATGGATAGTGGTGGTGGTTTGGTGAATGGCAGATTTGTGAATTCATTGTGAAATAAATGAAATGCTAGCTGGGAGTGCATATAATATAAAGTAAATACGCTGAGAGTGCTTGCTTTTTTGTGTCACGTTGTACAAAAGTCAAGCAAATATGGTGGTGATCTCATCTTCAGTATTTCATCACATTAACTATCAGATTTTGGATTTGAAAGGAATTATAAACTATGTAGTGTTCATACATACATATCATCGTTAGTTTACCAGTATACCAAAATTCTCCATTTCAATAATGCAGATGCACATTGACGTGTTGTGTTACGGAAATTTTACTTAAGCTAAAGTAAAACAACTGCGGCACACTCTTAAGAAAAACGGTACAAGTTCATCAGATCAGACATTTTTTTTATTATTTTGAGATTTAACAGATTAACATATTTTCTAGTTAAATATACGAAAAATCAATAATTCTTTGACGTTGATAAGTTGATAATATATATTTCTCACTACATTCTCTAATTAGCATTTTTCTGAAGAAAATGCCCCGTCATCATCAATGTAAAATATTATTACACAAACAAGGAAAATGAAAGGAGGAAAGGTCGCATAAAACGGAATGTAGTATACCTTTCATAAGCAATATTTTTTTCTTCTTTAATTAGACAGATGCATCATTGACGAAATATCCACAGAAAAGATATACAGGCAAGGCTGGGAAAATCCATCTTTGATCTAAACACAATTACAAGTTTTCATACATTTCTTGTATTCATACCACTATAGTCTTAAACTCTGTTTACGCTCAAGTTAACCTATGAATAGATGGAGAAGCGACAATAAAGTGATGTAGTGTAGCAGTAGCCGTAGTAATTCACAATGATGTACAAGGCACATAACCAATTCGCATACTTATGTTTACTCGCTTATTGCTAAACACATGGATTACTTTTCAAGTTTTTTTTTTTATCTTGTTTTCTTGGCGCATCCTTGCCGATTAATAGAAAAGCATGCGTGCGTACATTCCATGATGATGCGATGCTCTATTTTTTCGCTACATAAAAATAAAAAATAATAATAGCAGCAGTAGTCGTAACAACATATACATACTTTCCTGCTAATATTTATGTTGTCACATGTACTTGGAAAAGACTGCACACAATAAAGAGTGTTTGTGAGAAAAAAATATGCTTACGCCACTCACTCCAGCTCTGTCAGAAAGATGAAGCTGTAATAATCAGCATGGTTGATATTTAAAAAATGTTGTTGTTATGTATATCAAGCTGGGCAGAGTACAAAAGCTAAAGGTGATGATAGTATATATATAAGTAGTGGTAGTAGTAGTAGTAGTAGTAATAATAGATAATATTCTCGTGAAGAAAATGTCTTGCATTGAAAATAGGCCACGGCTACAACTAAACAGGCATATAAAATCATCTGCTTTGTAGATAATACAAATTTTGTTTGATGATGATAAACACTTTTTATTAATAGCTTTGCCAGTAGTAGACAATTTTTGCCTGTCTAAGGGCAAGCCTATGTATTACTATTATTTTTATTATTATTATTATGGACAAACAAGTTGGATTATTATTAAGCGCCGCTTCTTTTGACAGTTTGATGCTATTTGTGTATGTGTGTATATTATGTATGTATATCTGTCAATTGTAAAGCATCAAATGCTAGTAGGAAGAGATTATATTTTTGTAGACATTTTAAATATATATTATGGACACACAAGAAAAAAACATGGATATTCACAGTTTATGCATATTGCCCTTTCTTTCATACATGTGGCTAATGATGCCGTTGGGGTAGCCATTTAAACTTACACCACTTATCTCAATCCTACTTTTTTAAAGTCCATGAAAATCAACAACACAGCAACGGTTGTTGTTGTAAACTCAAACGCCAAGAAAGAAAAGGATCACGCTTGGTTACTTATGTGAACGTGCATGCATAGTGGTAAGCACTTGTGTACTTTTTATATATCGAACACACTTTATATCAGGAAAATAAAAAACGGCCTACAAAGTAATCCTATGCGACTGTAATAATATGCAGTTGCTCAACTTGTGCTTGCTGCTGGCTGTGTTGTAGGTGTGTCTAGTCTAGCTGCTATGCATGGAACGTGTGTCTAAATAAAATGGGTTACTTGTAACTTCATACCACATTCTTCTCACTTTTATATACATATCCATTATATAGACCAAGACACATTTTCACTCCAATCCAAATCCAATAATATACATACGACTAGCAGTAGTAGTGGTGGTAGTTTATATAGCGTTTTTTATTAGTAGGTCAACTTTTGTTTTCCATGTCGGCAGTATCACATCGATCTCTCCCTCTCCTCCTTCTCTCTGCTTTCTAACAGCTAGTCACAACAGTTTAACTACCGTGTTATTAGGAACTTTATGTAGAATAGAAGTAATAGAACGAATAAATGTATGTACTGATATATGTACACATGTGTCGTGTTCACCGTCTATTCCTTATCGGTCTGTTCCTGGTCATTGTCAAAAATGCCAGCAGCAGAGTATCGGAAGTATGGTATTCAGCATTGAATTGATGTTGTTGGAAGGTTCCGGATGATGATGATGCTGGTCCTGTCTTAACGTGTACATACATGTGCGTATCTTCTTATCTTGATCGCCAAAATATCTAAAGTTTACTATTATGATGAGAGAAAGTTTGTGTGTGGGATGAGCAACCTTAGGACTTACATCTGGCATTGCTCTCATGTCAAGAATTGTAATGTATATCATAACTCAACGTAATAAGTAATGAAAGTACTTAAATAGAAAAAAACAAATTGTTCATTATTGTATCATGTACAAATATGATCAATAAAACTATTTGGATATGGTGGTGTGTATACTGACATGACAGCTGGAATAAAAGTATCTTTAATTACTTGACGACAAAGAACAGAAGTGAAAAGAATGAGATTAATACACAAGAGCTGCTTTTAACGTAGCCTCAAACACGAACGAGTTAAGACAACGAGACCATTATCAACTAAAATTGCTTTTCTCAAAAGAATGGTCAGGACAAAACAACATCCACTACAACAACAACTACAACAACAAACAGTAACCACTTTCTTTTTGAGTGGTTTCTCCAGCCGATGATGATGTTGAAGGAAAGGAGAAAAATGGCCCAGTTGTCCTTTCTTTTAACTAAATGGTTGTTATTGTTTGAAAAAAAGTGAAATGATATGAAGAGTATGAATTGTTTGTTTGTTTGTGTTGTAGAATATTGATATATGAAGGACGATAGATAACATGAATTGGAACTCTAAATCACTAGTATAAGTTACAATAGCAATAATGATAATGGACTGAGCTATGTACACATTGGTAAATTAAAAGCACATTTACACATGACGCAAAAATAATGGTATTATAATGATGTTGACGACATATAGCCAAAATGCTGGTATCTTTTATCTGACTCCAGTGAGTAGTATTAAATAGTGACACTTCTCCAAGTGAAGTGAACGCTTGCTCACGGTTCGTCCTGCTGTTCCCTCCCCCTTTGTCAAAGTCAACTTGCTTTTCTACTTGACAATGATAGCTTTGGCCATTAGTACTTCATTACCGTTGTGCGATCAAACAAAGTAGTGTGGGGAGATAATTATGCAAGAATGTGTACAAAAGGATTCCACATGCAGACAAAATTATTTGCTTCCAAAAACATGACACCATTAACTTTCTCTCTATACAGGAAGATAATATTATGCCGGGTTGGAGTAATGAGAACATTAAAACAAGATGACTGCGCTTTGTTTACGCAGAGGGGAAGTAGAAACCGACCATCAGCAAACAAAAAACGTATACATTGCATTATTATTACGCACTGCACTCACACTGCTTTCAAACAACTTTCTTGCTTACTTCCTATGTCATGTCACTCCGTATACTTGTGTTTTAATAATACATTCAGAAACTTTAGCTAGCGTTCAGTGAATACCTAAATTGATATTGATAACTGCCAACGAACACAACTGAGCGATCTGGTGAGCATGTCACAACCGGTGAGCAAAATAGTTTACGTTTTACTAACGAAACCTTACATAAAGTGTTGGCATTTCCCATTTAGGTTCGTTTGAATCCACGAGTTTAAGATGTGATAACTGGAAGAAAACAAACTAATGCAAAATTGTTCAAGTTGCGCTGTATTGTACGTACATAACAACGAACACGTTGATCCACTGGAAAAATACTTTAATAACGATTTTATATTTGAGACATGTTTTATATGTACGTTTACACAAAACTCGTTTCGATCATTTCCGGTTTTGTAGTGCTTTATGGAAGGCGGAACTTTTTCTTAATGGCCTCATGATAATTTATGTGCATTGATTAGGTACTTCATATATGCCTACTTTTGTTCTTATTTTTTTAAAGTTACAAAGGCCACGTTTACATAAGTTATTATTTACATATTACCTATACTCTTTACCAACAAAAAGTTCTGCAGCCGCTTTAAATGAATCTTCAAGGTAAGTTTTTGAGAATTTTAAGTAGTACATACAGCAATTTTGTAGTTCAGTAGAATATTACGAACCTGCCCATGCCATTACGTCAACCCAAAAAAACCAAATGTGTACTCTTATTATTGCCAGTGGTGGTACGACAGCCGGATATATATGTCCGAGTGAGTAGGGATAGGGCTTTGCCAAGTCAGTCACTCCCAAAGACGAAACCCATACCATTCAATATACCTTGATGAGTAAAAAAATGGGTCTTGCTAGTGCCTTGCATGGTTTCCATTTCTGTTTACTTAGGCATATTACATATATATCCCTCTATTGGTCTACCACGTTTTCTCAATACGCCAAAAGTTTGCAGGTACAAAAAAGTCATAACTTTGTACAAACGGCCCTATAAAAGGAAATATTATGGGCACTAGAAAAATAATTATCCTTGGCCGTGACTGTTTCGGCTAGCCTAACTGACTGTTATTAACTGCTGGAAAGTTATTGCCACGTTTTAATGTTAACTGGAATGGATGCAGAGTTTTGTTTCGGGATTAATTGCTAGAAGGGTAGTGTAGTATTACTCAATTTACATTTTTTTAAACTTCTGACTGTACTTTCAGCTATTGTAGTAAAGTTTTACCAGCATGATTTTCCTATGCGTAAGCTAGCAACAAAGAAGTTTCATGCGTCGTCTCAAAACAAGAAACGGTTCCAATGTCAAGTTGTTCTTAATTTATACCTATTTAGATATAACAGACTCACTCAATCTTGTTACGTAAAACTTTGTCGACAGCAAAATGAAATAAGAGTAAACGTCACTGTCGAACGTATGATACATTATGTACATAAATATTATATTAGAAAACTGCCAGCTTAAATATATTTGTAGCGGTATTGAACAGACTTTCGTTTCTTGATATGATGACACCCACTGAGTATCAAGAATTAATATGACCTCCACGGCTCAACATTCCTTTCGACTCTAAGAAAATTAAAACATTGTTTGCCTGCATCGTGAAGGTAGAGTAAAGAAAAGAGAAAATTTGCTTGTATGTTTGGACTTTGAATTATTCTATTAATAAAACAATAGAAAGTCACATTGTATTCCGTTTTTCAATGTGATCTTTTGCAAAGGTAAAAATTCATGTGTGTATGCTCTTAGGTAACTAACCTTCGGGGGTAACGTGAAATGAATTCTTTTTACCACTATAATTTCATGAAAATAGGACCATTTCGCTGCCGCCGCTGGCCTTTTGTAAATTCAATTCATTATATCTACAGTAATATTTTACACTGCTGCACACTACTGCTTCTAGCTTTTTTTAAAAATGGAACACGATTTCGTAATTAGACCGCAGGGACCTGCAATTTAAAACTTGTGTCTACAGTTTAATGTGATTTAGAGAGTTCTCTGGTACATTACTCACTCTTTCTTGAAGACGAGAGAGGTCACTTTGAAGGCACAATTTTCATCTTATAATCCCTAGTTAAAAATTAATATGAAACCAAGACATTCAAGCAATCTAGCAGTAACAAGGTAAATATGAATTATTAATACGTTTTCGTATTGTTGGTAAAATAATAATGATAAAAGGAAGATTGATGAAACGCCCAAACGTTCCACTTGATATCGTTATAAATAAATCATTAATTTAGTAGGTAATAGTGATGAATTGTGACAGTTGGAATGTCTAGCAACGTCTACTAAATTGAAGACAAATGAATCAAAAGTCAGAATTCATGGTACTGTCAAGCAGCGGAAACTCCAAATCTGGGAAAATATTTCTACCACGTAGCTATTCAATCCGTAGCTTTTTTGCTGTTTCGTAGTTCTTGTTGTAGTTAAGCAGGGTTTCTTTACAAGAAAAAGTAAAAAGTATCCAGTGCAAAAAGCCCAAGAAATATCTGCACGTAATTAATTATTTGAACATCAGCATCCCCATTTCTTTTGTGGAAACCGGAAGATATCAATATTATGTCGGTTATCAATGCCCAACTACAAAGGAGGAGTCCTTAAGTAACTTTTTGCTCGACAGTTATGTAGGTACATTGATTTCTATTTCTTCTGTTCTACGAATAATAACGGAAATCAGACTCAATAGATTGCCAACTTTTTTCTCCAATTTCCATACAAAAGTACTTTTTTGGTTGTTGTTGTTGTACATGTTCATACTTGCGAACAACATAAAAATTTCTAGTGAGTTTTGTCGGGCGTGGCTCCGTCCTGTCTGACATAATTTTTATCCCTTTCCAAATCACAGTTTCTTTGTGTATCAGCAACACCAAAGATTACTTTACGTTTATTTCTCCCATTCTATTCACCAGTAAAGAGATTTTCTCTACAAAATAGCAAGAATATTTTCATCGATTTCTTTATCAAATGTTGTACTACTACTACTACTACTACCAACTACATAGAATATACATTACATTACCTAAAATAGGCAATTTTGTCTTGTTACTAGCGAACCAATGCCAAGAAAGTTTTGTGTGCATGAGCACTTACCATACAATTTATTTTGAATGCTACCAGGTGTACTTACTTACCTGTTTATTTTTTTTCTTCAAATAAATCGCTTCGTTTTTCACACTGATCTGAACCCATCAATGACCAAAAGTTGATACCTGTGTGTGCATTACGAAGCACGAAGCGATGAGCAACATCTACTCCTTTTTTTGCTTTGCTTTTTAACCCTTAATCTTGAATCTCTTGTGGAAATTGGGTTCGAGGACAGAATTGGAAAAAATTGTTTTTTTCTGCAAACTTCGTACTAGTTTCTTTACTGCATTGTACATATATCCTCTCACGCAAACATCATATAAGAATGTCCTGTTCTCTTATAATAAAGGTGTTTGTATTATTACCTAGATCATGTTTGTAATCCCACGAATTCAAGTGATCTGAGCTTGTTCGCTGAAAACGAAAATATCTAATCCAATACGTTTCGCTGCACAATAACTGTGCTGTCATGTTTTAAGCTGACCACAAGAGGAGACCAATATTCTTGCATTACTTGCTGTGGGAATTAAATTTCAATGAACTACTTTATTAAGCTGTATTTTTACATTTTTTTAATCTTGGCGTTCAAAAAATTTTGCGATGTAACTTGATTTAACTGTCATGTATGTATTTCATGCATATTTTCAAAAAATATAGTAAATGTCTTTACCGACCTTGCTAGTTTGTTTTTTACCCTTTCATTCAAATCGTTAAAAATTAAAATGTATTTTACCTTTTCACTAGTTCTTCGGAATAGTTTAAATTATATATTATTATTATTATTGTGAATTGACGCAAAATATTCGTTTGACCAATACCTAGCTTTTCTTTTGTACTAACGTGTGTTGGGCAATAAGGTGTATTTTTTCAAAAGATCCCCTTTTACAACTTTTTTTGCCAAGATATAGAAAATAAATTGGTACATATTGTTCATCAGAGACGAGAGGTTTTTACTGTGTAAGTATACAGTAAGCCAGCAAAGTATGAATACATTATTGCAGTAGGAGGCTCTGCTGGTTCCTAACAGGCGTAATAATGTAGTAAACATAACGAAGTTACTATTTGGCTACTTCTTTCGCTATATTATATTTGATGATTAATATATTCACCGTGAACACATTGAAGGTTCTTGTTCATTGTGCTACATGCTGTGACTCCAACAGACACATTGCTAGCGAAAATTATTTTTTATGTCGAGCTGAAAAGGAAAATGTCAGCCATACGTAATTTTAATGAATTGACGTGGTTTGGAACGTGAAAAAGTTGAACAGAACGATGAAAGGAAGAAATTAATTTTCGCCGTGATACGGCATAACCATCTCTATCACTACCGGCAATAAAGGGAAATTAATGATAGGTAATATGTGGGAAAAGGGCCTCCTGTTGAAGCCAAGACTTTGCACTTCAAAAAGTAAGTGTGCTCTGTTGAGGAAAATATACACATGCCAGGTAAATTTGTTACAGTAGTACAAAAATGTATGAAAATTAATTAGCCCAGGTGCGGGCACACAAAAACATACCTACCTATACAGTTATGCCCATCATCATGCCCTCCTACGTACTCTCACATCAGTACAAATAGGTAGGCACCTACGTATTACGTTCATCAGAATATATTATTAATATTATTATGATGCTTGTCGTCTTTTGTCGTATCAAACATAATTTTCTCGAGGCGAGTATGAAATGACATGGAGGAGATGCTCGTGAAATTATGAAGAGCCATGATGTTGCATTTTGCTTTTACAGTTTTCCTTGGGGAAAATCAATAAAATAGGAACTTGTGACAGTGGAGTATGGAGTGTGTGTATCATCATCGTAATAGCATTTCAGCGAGAGCAGCAATGAGTTGAAAGCCTATGCCAACTCAATACGTATCGTTTGGTATAATAAAACTAATAATAATATTAATAAGCTTACATCGCTGCTTTTCTGTTGATTACAACATGACATGAGACGAAACAAGGAAGGAGGATAGATAAAATTTTGTTTATGATCTTCCTTTATAAAGATGAAAACGATATTGTTACTTATTTTAGCAAAAGAAGATTATAATTAATGATGACATGACTGACTCATGATATTATTTGAATAGATTTTACTCATCAGAATGATAATCCAAAGATCCGTATTTGGGTTACTTACCATTCACAAGAGTGGACAAGGGAGTGGAGAGAAAGGATTTGGTTTGCAATTAGAAAATACGGCATGTAATATTGAGGCTAATTGTTTGTGAGTAAGTATTGTATCTTTTGATGTAAAGATAAACTACTAAGTATATGTAAGCGAATCGAAGAATTGATTTCCAAACATTGCATTATATTTAAAAAATGTTTGTTTCTGTAACGAGTGTACATAGCCTTTTAAACTATGAACAATGTCAAAGTACTTATTAGTCGCTTTTAAACATGATGAAAAGTAATTTTTACAAGGGACTCAAACCATTAAACCTGTTCATTGGTCAGGACTATTATTATTATTATCGGGGCCCTTTTCAGAGCGTTTCATCGTTAATCATTAAAATCAGTAACTGGGGGAATTGCTTGCTTTTGCCAAGCAGTTGGAATTTTATCATCATCATCATAATCATCTTCGTAAATGTCAGTTTTTTGCTTAAAGTATTAGTGTGAATCTCAAAAAGAACCTCAAGCGCATCATTATAAATGTTTGGTTTTTATGAAAAAGCAGCAATGTCGTGACTCAATTCCTTTTCAATGAAGTGTGACGAGAAAATAGAAAATGCTAAGAGCGTCGCCCTTGTTGTAGTAGTCGTAGCCGAAAAAATCCTACTTTCCAACTTAAATACTATCATTCTTGTGAATCTTTGACACAAAAATGTATAACGTTTGATTTCAATGATATGCTCATTTAAGTATAAAAAAGCTACCTCTGTTCCTCTATTTTATCGTCATGATCACATTATTAAATAAAAATATGTGGTTAAACAGTTCATGACTTCGTGATTTCACTAAACGTACAATTTAGGAATAAACATGTAAAATCCATTCGCCTTTCACTGTAATACACGCACACCAGCACCACCATCACCACAACAACAATGCTGCTACTCATGAAGAAGTAAAAGAAGAAGAAGAAGTTCAGAAAAATCTATATATATATTTGCGTCAGACAATAGTAAGTACGTATAGTGGTTTTCTTTCTTGGTAAAAAAAAATTCGAAACCTTTTGTATAGTTTACGTCCCCATTGAGTACAACTGCTGGGCTAATTAAAATACCTAAATTTGTAAAGCGTGTGTGCTTTAACAGTCATTTTCAATTAAATATTCAGCAGATTGTCAAGACTTAATGTGATATGGTGGTGGTGGTGGTGACTATTCTTTCTCACGTGAATTGAAACTTGAACTGTCGATAAGAAAATGCTTTTATTATAAACACTTCACCAACATTATTTATTATAATGATCATACTTGTACTTTTTTGTGGAGCCTTTCACTAAAAGGCTCATTCTCAATCTTAATATACTTTCTTGGCTTTTATTGTCTCCAAGCATGAAAGTCATCATCATAATGTACTATCCATTGTATCCAAATGTTCACTCTTTTTTCCCCAGTTCCACCACCACCATGTAACCAACAAACTAAGCCAAGAGAAATTTGAATACTGTTCCTACATACATACTAAACATTCGCTTATATATTGTCCAGTGAATTTTTCATGGGATGAAAGCAGTTTCATATTACATTTCAAAAATTAATTTTGTGACAGAGTTGCACGACATCCATTATGCCATGTGCCTGAGTAGGCTTTAAGAAAAGTTGGTGTTCTTATGTTGAATATAAGTAGTAGTTCATCTTTCCTTTCAAATAGTTCAAAATAATACATCGCATCATGGCAACTAGCTATAACTACGTGAATACGCAAACGTACGTAGTCTGCTGTTTCATGCATAAAAGGAACATTGAGGACGGAGACTATTCATCGATCAACCCACACCATCGCGCCGAGTAACTTGTTTCGAGGGAAGGAACAGTTTGGAACTATTGTCTGCTTTCATTGTTTTGGAAGAGTCCGCTTCCCCTTTCAGTGTTCGTTACAGGAAGGTTTCAATATTAAACATTGCTATTACGGTGAAAAAAATTGCACCGTCGGTCTTACTTTTTTTTATCAAACGGTTAGGTGCATACATACAAAATTTTCGTGTTTTGCTTTTGTTTCCTTAAGTAGCGAGCTATCTACACGACGACGATGTACCCAAGAATATTGGATTAATATTGGAGATTATTACTATTATTATTATTGTTAGTTTTTTGCAGTGAAATGCAATGTGGTGGGCAGTTTTTCTGCCCTTTTATTCACTCGCATTAGTCATGATGTCCAATAATAATGGTCGTTATTCTTTCTTTATGTGTGTAGGATGTACATAACATTGTACCTGACTAGGCACTATATGAAATGAGCTGTTGCAGTAAATATTTTATTAGATTCACTTGCACAACACTCCGTGTTGCTATTGACTATCTACTAGAGAGAGAGAGAAAAAAAAATATGATTTCGTATGGGGGTAGCAGTAGTGGCGAGATATATGTTTGCATTCGATAAAGTGCACGATAGGCTATTATTATTATTATTTTATTTTCCTTAAAGTTCATTTACTTCACAGCACACTAGTATATATACATAATATGCAATAGTGCCCCGTGTCCATTCAATACATCAAGTTTAATGGCACATTTCATGTTTCCGCCGAAAAAATACATGCTACATAGTACACAGGTATTCTTTCTTTTTACCTTTCTTGTTAATGTGCTTTTTCAGTTTGCATGCCTCAGCGACAACAGGAGGACGCTACATTGCATTCTTTGTAGTCACTTGTTTAGTTAAGTAGTCATCATCAGAAGAGAAAAAATAATATATATTGTGTGGTAGAGAGAAAATCAGAGTGAACCAAGCACGAAAGTCTCTATTTTTTGCAGTACAGCATGTAGCAAGGATAATCGTGAGTTTAATGTCCATTTTGCGAAAAATTACTTTCCGAACAGCGTGATTAATTTGAGTGAAGCACTCAGCTCGACAAATAAAATATAACAACAACAACAACGAGTCGTTTTACACCGTGGCAATGTACTTAAAAAGGGTTATTTTCAAAAAAATAAATAGGCAAACGGGTTAACAAACAAAATTGAAGTGTGTGTGTGTGTACTAAAAAGAAAACTACCTAGCTTACATGACGGTTACTCGCTGTCTGTCATTGAACAACTTGACAAGAGTACTTACCTCGCGAAATAATAGAGCTGCTTATTATTCTTGTACTCAATAATAATTAAAAGTAGAAAAAAAGAGCTTAGAATTTTCCCCATAACTAATTTGTTATTTATTTGAATCGTTTCCTATATAAAAATGACAAATGTTGTAAAGGGATTGTTTTCAACGTAACGTCTATAAAAATTACAGGTAGTTGTAAGTTGTAGTAATAGTAGCAGCAGTAGTTGTGCTAAAATGCAGAGGAGTGAGTCAACCAAATCAATATATTTGAACGAACATCATCGCAAGTCGAAGTTTTTAAAGTGCGCATAAGAATTTACAACTTGATGAGAGAACAAAGTGGCATGCATCTATCTATCATCATCATCATCAAGAGCTGTGAGTAATTTGCGCACAAATCGCTTCTTGTACGCTTGTCGAAACTCTTGTTGTGTAGAAGAAAACAGTGTAGTTTGTTGGAAACTTAATTATTCTCATGTTTGTATGATTTTGTGTGGTGGTGGTGAGTGTTTAGTTGTTAGTTTACTGCTATCACTACTACTACTTCTACTGATTAAAGAGTTGTTGTGCGTGCGTGCAAGTCAAAGAAACATCTTATTCATGCATGATAAGCTAAATAGAAAGGAGAGTTGTACAAATTTAAAGAAACAGAGAGACCATTTCGGCTATAACGGCTAATTCATATTATGATGCTCTTCCTTTCATTTAATTAAAAATTGAAACTGCATACAAAACTTATATTACACCAACGTGCTCGCCATTTTATTGCTGTTGTTCATCATCACAATATTATTATTTTTTTATTATTACGTATTATTTTTATTTTTAAGCATCGTTCCCTTTTAAACATATTTTTAAAAGAATAACTCGCGTACTTCAAACATGTTACTTTTTATGTTTTTCTCTGTTTGTTAGAGTAAGAAAAAAAACAATTATAAATCTAGTCATCTGTAAGCCCGAGTGCAAAGTCATTCTAGCTGACTTTTCATTCTAATCCAAGTAGTAATATGTAGTTTGTTGCCGTTTTTATCTTTGCGTGTTGTTTACTAATGTTTACCATATTTTTTATTCCCGTTGATTTCATCCTCAACTATTGAAAGTGTTCTGGGATAATCACTCAAACATGAGAAAGGATACCTATATTTATCGTATCGATATTATTATTTTTTTATTTCTTTGCTTATATATGGTGATACAATGAATAACAATACCTTTCGCCAGCTTTATTACAATTCATATATAGATAGACTTTATATATATATCTTGCCCCGTGTATATCATTTTCATTTTAATACATTTTAATTCAAACACTATATAGTTTCTTTGATATATTACCAATAGCAAATTGGTACGGTTTCTCTCTCCTCCTCGCTTAATCTTTCATTTTGCTCTCTGCTGTCACTCATTTGGTGTATTGAGTTGAGTTCCTCATCGCACCACAAACTTTCATATTGTATAAGCACATACTTATCGAGAACACGCGTTTATCTAAAGCAGACTCGTGAATTCTATAAAAAGCGTTAATAACTACTTCTACTATTAATGCATTGCATTTTAGTCTATATTAAAATATTCATCTATTATTATTATTATTATTATAGCAGCAGCATTATTTTTTTTCAAAACGTCTTTCTGTTTTAGCACTCTGCCATTCTACCAATCAAATGCCACTCATTCATTCAAAAACTCTTTTAAGTCAGGCAGAGTGCTATTGTTGGTAAAGGAATGATAGCAGTACTCTTTCGCTGTATGAATTAGCATAGCATCATCACAAAAAAGTACAGTGTTTTCTCTACTTCACCTTATGAGGTGAAACAAAATGACTAACATTTTTGTATGATGATGAATACTATAATAATAGTAAACTTTGACTAAACATGGCATCAATTTAAAGTAAAAACATATTTTTTATCGTGAAATATCACTCATTTATACAAATTGCTGTTGTGAGTACCTACAGTTTTATTCCTTGTGGCAATAAAAAATAATACTGAAATATATTCATTTGAGACTGTTACCTATTTTATGCGTTATCTTTGGCCCACATATTTTACATATATACGTGGTTTTCTTTCACACATAAAATATAATCAACTGCTACGAAATAAAATAAAGCGAAAGGTGATGCAAAACTGACACAAGGTTCATGTCGTCGGTGCAGTGCAGTGCGGTGGTGGTGCGTTGTTTGGTTTGACTTTCTCATATTCGCATATACTTAAGTTTCCTTGCAGAAAATGTACATAAGAATTATACTGTTACTTATAGAGACATGCTGATGTACACGCAGTGCTGTTGCTGCAGTAAAGTCATAATGTAGACAAATCGATGATTATGACAATAATGGAACATTATCTTTAGTGTAATATCAGCCATGTTGTTGTAGCTGTAAAAAAGAGGAAGGAAGGAAACGTAAAAAAAAAGACTGGCTGGTGTTGTACTGTTGTACCTGTGTGTGTGTCTCTCTCTGACAATGTATTTAACTGATTGATTCTCACTGTGTGTTGTATGAACGTTGCAAAGTTGTGTGAGTGACGTGTTGATGGTGATATATGACTGTGGACAGGGTTTTAGTTGGTTGTTGTGCGAGGAAAATAAAGAAGGTAAGAAGAAGACAGCACTGTTGATTGACACACTTGAATGGACAGTGACAGTGGTGGTGCTGCTCTACTCACATTTCATATTTTTGCTCTGGTTTCTGGTGACAGCGCCAGTGCAACTGTACAAGTGTATCAGTTTCTTTTGAAGTTGTGCGAGAAGTATTTTTTAATAATTATTATTATTCAGTGCATTTATTTCAATTCAATTCAACAGTTGTAGTAGTCCTCTTTGTTGTATTTTTGCTATAATTTGACTGTGGTTTTCCCCTCATATTTCTGTGAAATTCAAAAACTCGTCTTTGTGCGTGCCATGTCACTTTGTGCAGCAAAACGTGTGGCCCAGTCCAAGTTTTTTTTTGCAGTTTTGAATTGTAACCGTGAAATTTTTATATGCGTGTTCAAATCATATTGACGATAATAAGGAACAGGAAGAGATGTTTTTTGGCGAGATAAGGTTTTCTATTGTCAGTTGCATCAAGCTTATCCTTGTATTTTTAAAGCAGTCCATTCCCGTCAACTGGTTGTCAAAAATGTATAGAATGAACAGTATAATTACACTATAGATACAAATAAATGATATTCTCAGTCATTAATTGATACGTTACGGTATATATAAAAAAGATCATTTGTGTCTCCCCCAGGCCAGTTTGCTTCAAATTTGATTATCATTGCAAAATGGCATGTATTGTGACTTGTGATGTATTATCATGATATTACACCGGTTTTACTGTACGCTGCTGAGTACGTACTTGTGGTGCAGGATCGTCAAGAATAATGACACCATACACTGCAATGATATCAGGGATCAGGGATAACGCTGTCATAAAATATTTTCACTTGGTTTAAAGTGTCATCAGCTTATCATTGTCCAATTCAATTTATTTCATTGATATACGTCAACAAAATCAGTTTTTGTAATGTGATATATATATACATATATTATCTACCTATAAAAACCACCGAAACATATCATATTTCTGTTGTCTCAAATTCAAACTAAAGTTAAAACTAAGCAAAGTTGAAGGCTCGACAGAACTAATTTTTTTAGCACAGCAGCATTATTTTTTAAAAATCATGTGCACGTCTGTCTCGGCTCAAAAATGTTAAGAAATATGGAAGATGAAATGTCCCTTTAAATTTAAAGCATAGCATATGATTATTGCGGTTGGTATTAATGTTGGAGAATGCCAAGCAGTTAGATGGGGTGCAAATTACTTTACTTTTTTAACTACTTAATTCCGGTGAATGGTCGCAAAAATTCATCTTGGCTTAGATTTTCCTCCTCTGAGTAATATTTTGACATGCATCTTTACGCCGCTACTGCTGCTGTTTGTTCAAGTGGTGTAATAATCAGCAAGAACATTACTACATGGTATGCATGCTTGTATGTAGTTGTTATACTTGTTGAAAACAAAAGAAAAAGGAACACCTGCAACACAAAAATAGCAAAACTCAAAATTAAAGTACTGTGTAGTATTTTATTACTTAATTTTGCACTTGCCATATTTTTTTCGTTGTTTGTGGTCTCCCTGTGGCAATACTTTGTTGGCTGTTTGTGATTAGCATCTTGTAAAAAAACGAACCAAGTTTGCACTGCTACCTTAGCAAAATGACAATGTGACTTTGTTTGTGTATCACTTCATGGCATGTATTATTTAATTTTATAAACTTTAGTTGTTACTCATCTCTTTTTATCACTCACAGCCACAACAGCAGCCCTTGCCTTGTTGCGTTGATGGATGATTTTGCGACGTTTAATGAGCATTTGCTTGGATGATAGTTTTAAATGTACAATAATATATTATGAATTTAGCATGAATTTAGAATAGTTGTTGAATTGTGGTAGCATATCACGTAGTAAATTTTGAGCTTGTAGTACTGATATCTTCATCATCATATATCATACAGCTTTGGATTTTTTATTGCACATTTTTTTATTATTATGCATTCCTGGGTCCGACCGAAGTAAAACGCCTAAAATTTGGCATATTGTACAAAAAAGTATGTATAAAATGTACATGCTCTTCAGCCATCTCTAAATAACAACTCCGTGCGAGTGAAAGAGATGCAAAGTGGCGATAATGATAATAATGTTGTGAAATGATAATGGTTGCATACCCCCTGTCTTTTTTATGTATTGTTACGGATGTTGCTGCTTACATTATTATCTCGGATGTTACGAATGCTTTTGGTGGTAGTTGTGATATGGTGCTACTGCTGTGAGTTTATAATATCACAGATAAAATTTAAATTGTGTTGTTGTGGGAGAAGTAGTTACATTTTTTTCAAAAAAATAATAGGTACATTTAATAATAACCTTTTCTACAATACTTTTTTTGCAATACAGTAAGAAAGCACTTAGGTGTATACAATCACTGCGTTGGCTGTGTGGAAAAGCATGGTAAAAAAATCTGATTAGCTGGAAGTCACATTATCATCATCATCATGAAATTGTATAACAGTATATATCTATATTGCAAGACTACCATACGTGATTCTTATTTGTATTATTATTATTTTTTTGAAAAATTTGTTAAACTTTTATCTCAGAGAAGAGAAAAGAGGATACATTATCAGAAATTTTTTGCCAATTTAAAGTGATACCAACTAAATAATGATGACTTTTGACAGGTTGCAAACATATCCCGTGAAAATAATGCACAAGTAGTCTAGCATATCAAAATAGTTTACATAATATTTATTTATGATATTTTTTATGTACATAATAATAATAATATAAATATTATGCAGAAACTGCAACTGTTGCGATACTACGGATATTTTTTTCTGTTTATTTGCTTGTTTTGATAAACGGATACTATTATTGTATGATCAGCACAAACTGAAAATTTCAAGTTGTTGTAAGCTGGTATAGTTAGTTGCAAGTTACGTAATAAGAATTTTTGATTAAACTATCTCAACTCGTGCATTTATTCCTACCTATTATTACATATTGTTGACTTTGACTTGGCAGTTTAAATGGCTAAAGAATCATCACTTTTTAATATGTATGAAACGAGAATGAATGCAGAGAGCTTTTAAGTGGATAATCCTAGAATAATTTATAATTCATATTGTACATTATTTCATTTGGTGGTTTTATGCTAAATCCAATGCAAAAGTGCCACTGTGTGTTTGTGGTCGATTATCTTCATCATGATCATCATCCTCAGCCAGAGACAGACGGCACAACAGAGCGTACATATATACTCTCTCAACAATTATTATTACATCCCTCTTTTCAACCACTCATCTCATCATCTCATCATCATGATCATCATGTACACACATACATACACCACTCATAAAAATACCTATGCATGTTCGTATGTTTTTTGTCTACCATTTAAGGCTACAATATAATTTCGCATATTATTCTTGATTTTATTTTATTTTTATTATGCATACACATTTCGGATGTACGTACATAATATGTACATGATGACATGTACTCTCTAGTAGCAGCGAGTAGCCGAAATTGTACAATGCATTACTATTATCATTACCTCGATAATAATAATATTAATATACCTAAAGTGTGTGCAGTATGTATTCTGTAACGCGAACACGCGTATTGTTGAGAGAGCTGCAAAAAAGTTTGCTTTTATTTAGAGAGATTTCAAAGGAGAAGTGGAAAAAAAGTGATGATGATGATGATGAATATTACGATGGTGAAGATGATATTAAGTTTAGTTGCTGCACAGAGGTGATGAGAACAAGAGAGAGAGGAGCATTGTTAATGTTTCGATGTGATACATGTGCATTAGAATGAAAAGAGGATCGTGGTTAAAAAATATCACGCCGCTTTATCGCTGAACCTTTCCCTAGCTCTAGTCATTGTCGTCGCGGCGTCGTCGTCGTCGTGCCTGGTGTTCACCAGTGCTAGTAGTAGTATCGGTATTGTTGCTGCTGTCTCGAAGAAATGCCTTTCGACCGGATTGTTCTAGTATTTGCAAGTTTCAGCAACTTTTCTCATGTGAACGTGAACTTGGCTAATTTTGCAGTTGTGTTGAGTTTCTTGCTCATTTTGTGCAGCCGGAGGAGTGAGATAGATTAGATTGGATGACTATTTAAAACAGCCCTCCTCCTCAGTCAGTTAGTGAATGTATTGTTTGGAAGCCAGCCAGAGGATGATTATACGGATTACTTAGTTTTGCTCTTCTAATTACTAATTACTTAATTTCCTTTCCTTGTTTTCTGCATGGTTCCCAGCAATGACTTGTTGAGGCTGTTTTTTTTACAAATTTCCCAGTTCATGAAACCTTAGTTGTGTGATTTACTAGCTGAGGAAGTTTTTAAGCTTGCCAGCACAAATACTTTTATTTCATCGCCATTTTTCAGACTTTCTCAATGAGCTTTCAGGAAAAAGTTTAAAGTACACTCATAAAACTTTGCTCGTTTTATGGATATTATTTTTTACTGTGAGTTCCTACAGTGAGAGTTGTAGTGCTTGACTTTGCTCGACGCATTTGTGGAGAAATATACACTAATGATGATAAGATTCATGTGTATGACAAGTTCAACACAAGTTTTCAGTCAAAGAGCATTTTTCTTGTGCGTTTGATCATATGCAATAAAGTTATAATTGGAATTATTGATAAGTATTTTTAAAGTGTATCTGTCTAGTGTCAAAGTGTCATTTAGTAAAAAAAGTAATTTTTAACAAAGAAATATTCAATGTTGTGCTCAGTTTTACATGTAAGATGGAGAAGTGCTAAGTATTTTGTATTTTTCTTGTGTCACCATCATAATATAATCCATAATCATATCGCATGTTGTTAACCATCAAAAGAAACAAACAATTATTGCAACAGCAACAACGCTGCGTTGTTTTCGTCTCGCGCAAGTCAACTCGTTCATGCTCTGATTAGAAAGCCGGACGCACGTACTTGTGTTAAATTTTATTCTTCATATTTTTATTCTAATTCTACACACATTTTGTAAATCAGCTCCCTAGAAATGTCATATCTTGTACAATGGAGCATGTGTGAGCCGTGCGCTAACTATAAGTCACAATTCTTGCATGACATGCATGTTTAATGTTGGCAAATATGCATGCATGTAGCTGTTACTGTTCATTTAACACAATTTACAGTTTACATGCAACGTGCACGTAAGAAGCTTCGACAAAATGACTGACTGTCAATGAGTTCCTTGTGAGAATATTTTGTATTTCTTATTGAAACAACACAACTCCAGTAATTTTCAAGAGTAAATGATTGATTCTACATGTTTGAGAAAATAATATAAAGTTTAATACACACTTGTATCCTACAAACTGTACAAAATTAATTAAGGGTTATTATTGAAGTATCTAGTATTTTATTATTTAACATATCACTTAACACCATCGAAGATTGTAATATGAAATATCAAATACTTTTTTACCATATTAAAAAACTTTGCATTTCGTTTTACTGAGAAAACGGACAATTTGATCAGATACAAGATTAAGCATTACTCACCGTGAATATTTGAATTGTATAGCTTGCATGTGCCATATAGGTAGTAGGTAGTCATAAAAATCAAAGTAAATATGAACGAGAGTAGGTACGATAAAACCACGCAATCATCTCAAATCTCAGGAGAGCTAAGCAAAGCAAAAAGTAAGCAGAAAATTCATTGTCAGGGGAAGTTAGTGGCCTTGATACTTGATGTGTGCGCATTACTTCACCAGCTTGAAGAGAAAATGTGCACTATTGAAATGAGACGGATGACAGGTATTATTTTTAAAGGTAAAGAGGGAGTTGTGATTTAATTAGTAAGCGTGGAATTTAGACATTTTTTGTAGTTTGCGTGTGAATACATGTAATTTAATAGGCAGAGCTGGTAGAAGTGAATAAGGGTGGGACGTGTACGTACGGCGACGACGACGACGTCGAAAAAGACGACATTTTTATTTTATTTTTATGTGATGCTTTACCACGAACCAGATTCAATAAAGTAGATATAAAAATCCACCATAATCATCATCGTCATCATGCATATATACATATACAAAGGCCTTTTCTTTTGATGCACTTGGAATTCAGGATGAGCGATAAAAAACAAACAAAAAATATGCACTTATTCTACTAGAACCAATTTTGTTAGTTTATACTAGTAGCAGTAGTAGAACGTGTTTCTCCTTTTATTTATTTCAGCATTCTCTATTATTATTCTGTGCACGCAAACCGAAGGATATGATTATGCACCGCAACTAATTTTTATGACCTATTTATTCAAGGACTTCCACATACAAAAACGTAAAGATGAAAATGTTTTTCCGAGGCAGCTGTTGCATATTTGTTCAAAACTGATGATGATAAGTGGTAATACTATACACAGAATCTAGTGTAAACACTCACAGTACCTTTCTGTCCCGCCGTAACTGTACCAATTAATACTCTCTCCCACTGGTTCTGCGCTATTTATACATATTTAGCGAAACACCATTTTGATTAGGTGTTAACAACATGTTCCAGCGCAGTGATACATTCTCTTTAGCAAAACTTAAAGTGATGCTTTCCTCTGCAGCAATAGAACATGCAAATAGCATATACTGGAAATGTTCAAACGTAACTTTATTTGATGCCTTATTTGGAATGTATGTACAATGTGCATACTCTCCCAAACGTGGAATGTATACTGTACAACTACTTGCTACAATGTTCAATTCTTATTTGATAACTGTCTACTACATTGCTATTTTTGTGTAAACATTAAGTATTGTACATTACTTTTTATTCATTCAATGAATGTGTTCTGCAGAAAGAAACAATCATTTATGAATTGATATTTTTGTACGTAGAATGACTTACAGGTTTTCTCTACTAGCGATCCATGGTACATATTTAATTACCGCTTGGGCGAAGGCGAGTTTTTAAAAAATTGCAAGTCACAGAATATCGTGTACCAACGTTGTAAAAATCAGTACATGGAATCTGTGATGATGGCATGTTTGAATAATTTGTGTCCATGATTTTTTTGGTGACAACTGCAACGCCGACTACGTCGGACTTTTTTCATGTGTAGCTTATATGCGCAAATATACATACCATAATGAATGATGATATAAAAGTAGCAGCATATATCCAACTTGTAGTGTTTTACACTACATTGTTCATTGGCTTGTTACATTGTACACCTTGTAGTAGAGAACATTATTATTATTATTCTAATTCATATGCAGATTTATTTAGCACACCAAATGAAGTGAGATAGCAGGCCGTATCTTGATTCCTTTCGAAATTGCACACTTTGTTATATGCACAAAGGCAAGCATGCATTTTTTATGATTTTTTTGTGGTGGACAACAGCAAAAATGGCAACATTGTAATTTCAAATTTATTTAAACTCCTCTACTGTTGAATTGGTAATTGAAATCAACGAACTGTTTGCACTCCTTCGCGTCGTCTGTTAGTCTATAGTTGGTGCTCTATCGGATTTTGTTGTTGTTGAACACAGCAGCAACAACAATGGTAAAAATAAAATACCAGGAGGGTGGAGGAATGCCCAAAAGAGATGAAGCATCAACAACGACTGCGATTGTTTTAACGTTTAACACATAAAACCTGATAATTAGACAAGAACCTCATAATTAAACCTTGTGCACTACGGAGCGCAGAAGCGTCACGTTGTTTAAAGTGAACATTGTTACTGTGTGTGTGTGTGATTGTTGTTTGTTGAACAAAGGCCATGCACAAGACGAAACAATTAGGCTTACAATTTTACAATAATTACTACTGTTACCGCAGTGTACAATAACTACTTATACTACTACTGCTTTGGTCCATTTCTCCAAATTACAATTGTCAATTGAAAGTACCACAATGCGGACGGAGGTAATAAGAAGTGGTGATTTGTCTGAGGGAAATGGCCACCACGGCCACGCATACGGATATCATCAAAACGGTACTTTTAATGGGCACAACAGTGATGGTGGTGGCGGTGGTGGTCGGCGTAGTAGTAGTAGCAGCAGCAGCAATAATAATGGTCCTTGTCAACGGGAAATTGCACTTTTTGAATTGGATCCTAAGGATAGAAATATTAAAGTGGTTATACGCAACGGGCATATTGTTGAAGGGGAAGATACTCTACCATATCGACATTTTAAAAAGTCTCAAACTCAGCTAAACAGTCCGAATGACAGGAACTCTTCCGGTATGTTCTGGTCGCGGTATTTTTTATATTTCTTTCGATAAAAAAACGTATAAAGCAAACCATTCGTTATATCACATGAATTTTGATTGCACTGTAACTGGAAATTGTGTAAGCACTGCATTGCTGCTTGGTAAATGATGAATATAATCTAAAATCCATAGGTTAAAGGTTTTCTTTGTGAATTTCGTTTTCACTAGGTATATCTCTGAAAAAGTGTAAGTCGTAGATGTGGTAAAAGTAACGAATTTGTATGCAATGTTTGGTAGGAATTTGGAGTGGGATTTTGCTAAATATACAGCACAAGCTGGGTATAAGTATTGTTTTAAATACCAATTTGTATTCTAATTCTGTAACACTACGTTCTAATAGTAAGTAACTGGCGGAAGCAGTTTTGTACAAGCGTTTCGAGTGTCCGTCTGTCCATTGTGGAAGCGATTTCTCTGAAACTTTTAGAAAACATTTTCTAGAGCTTCATAAATTCATTGCAAATTCAAATACATTTTAAACCAATGCAATTGTCTATATCCATCATCTATTAAATTAGCAATCGCTACTTGTCTATAGTTCAATTTTTCAGCGTGATGATTTTGTATACAGACTTCTACGTGTCCGTTTAATCTCATACATAAAAAAATACTGACAAACTTTGGAGAAGAGTGTTATGAAACTAAATGTCTTTGTTAGCACTGCCTTGTTAAACAGCGCCCTTTTGGTTTCAGTTTAGTATTCATAACTATAGATCTAAATTTTATGATTGCTCCAAAATAAATTAATGACTTTTTTGTATAGGGATACCGTACTCGGCTAGCAACGTTGCTTGCCTTAGCAAGTGTTGTTGATCATTTTAAGAATTTATTTTTTAAAAAGCTCTTTATGGACTCTTGACTAATTACACAAATAATATGATGAATTCATTAGCAACAATGAATAACAGACCAGAATCTCAAATTACTCTGTTACAGTATGACTAATAAGTAGTATACGGGTAAAAGTTGTATTGAATGAGAAAAGTAGAAAAGAGATAAAAATTCCAGGCGTTCCGTTACAAATTATAGTCATTTAATATTTATGAATGAAACGATTCTTTTGTTCAAAGACAAAAATGGAAATAAATCCGTATAGAGCTGCTGAGCAACTAGAGCTTATTGTAATTTACCATCTGCCAAGGCATTCTACTTGATCTACCAAAGTAAAAAAGAAAGATTACCAATCATTTTCTGTATTTCTCTTCTTACCATTATTATTACTTGTAAAAAGAGTTGAAAATATCATGGACTTGATTTGTTCGCTGTTTTTGGAAGAGAATGGTAATAAAAAGAAATATAAACATTGACAAGCATTAGCATTATTTTTGTCGAGCAGTCAGTTCAGGTATTGGCTATGCTGTGTTGCTTGCTGTCTCAGTGTAAAGAAAAATCGTAAATTAATATTTTTATATTCTGTTTCTTTTAGGGAAAACGGTTTGCCAGGCGTGCAAGAAGAAATGTTCCGGTGAAGTCTTAAGAGTTCAAGACAAGTATTTCCATATTGCATGCTTCAAATGCAAAGGTCAGACGTTTTAAAATTCTCCTACTTTTTACGTTTACTGAAAATTGTGTGCATGTTTTTTCAAGTAAGTACTTTTAACATTTTCGTTCAGTCTGTGGGGCTTCCTTGGCACAAGGGGGATTTTTCCTTCATGAAGGTGACTACTATTGTACCTCAGACTACCAGCAGCGCTGGGGCACACAGTGTGGAGCATGTGGTCGATATGTGGAGGGAGAGGTTGTCACAGCTCTAGGAAATACGTATCATCAAGCATGTTTTACATGTGCGCGTTGTCGGAAGCCATTTCCTACGGGAGCTAAAGTTACTGTCGCCGGAAGGGAGGTCTTGTGTCAACGATGCGTCAATATTCCCGTAGGACAGAGCTCACCCATACAAACTACTGCTACACCTGCCATACCAGATAATGCACGTAAGTTGCTGGAAATAAAATGTACCTCACCACGCAAAACTGCATTTTTTGCTTTGCTTTAACTCCAAGATAATTTTTGCTAATGCTGCTGCTGCTTGACAGGATAAAATGATTCTGAATGAGTTTTTTTAGCGACGGATGGTGTTAAATGATCCGTCTAAATCAATGTGTTGTGTCGATGTTTAGCCATCATTTTTATGTTTTCATGATGGCATCATCTTCTTGATGTGTTTTAATTTAGCATGTGCTGGTTGTGGACAAGAATTGAGGGATGCACAAGCTTTGGTGGCTTTAGACAAACAATGGCACATTTGGTGCTTCAAGTGCAAAGCCTGTGACACCATCCTTCATGGAGAGTATATGGGGAAGTAAGTGGACTAGAGTACACATGGAAAATATTTATTTTATTGTCAACTGCGAGCATCAGCTTTGAGATCCTATTTGCTACTATTCATTTTTCAAAAGGGATGGAGTTCCGTACTGTGAAAAGGACTACCAGAAAAATTTTGGGGTTCGGTGTGCTTACTGTAATCGATTTATCTCTGGCAAAGTGCTGCAGGTAAAAGCAAAAAAAAATAATCATCATTGGTGTTCATCATAGTTAGCAAACATATTACTGACAAAGACAAAAAAGTATTATTGTGAGAACTGCAACTACTAAAAATAAGTATTTTTAAAACATTACTTTTTAAGGCTGGAGATAACCATCACTTTCATCCAACATGTGCACGTTGCACTAAGTGCGGAGATCCGTTCGGAGATGGAGAAGAAATGTATCTTCAAGGAACAGCCATTTGGCATCCAAGATGCGGACCTGGTCCCAATGAAAATGGAACTGTACTAAATGGACTTGTAGAAAATGGCCACCCTATTGTTGAGGATCGTCCGGATTCAAAACTTGATCATAGCTGCTCTGTTTCCGAAACGCAAGTATGTTAAAGTGTTTAGTTATTTTTATTTTTTTGAAGGTCCGATCATAGTCAACATTTTTTTACAGTCAAACGATACATAATGAAAAAGTTAATTCATACGCTTCATCTCGTCTAGTCAAATCATTAATCTTTTGATTTTCAGCTGGAATATAATTAGCTTATGAATTTTTTGCATGTTGAGTGAATATATTTTAATCGTTGTTACATTTTTTACGTATTGTTTGATATAAAGTGTATTATTAACAATTAGCTAGTATAATTTTATTTTACTATTTGTTTTTGCACATGTTGTTTGGTTTTTAGTTTTCTTTACGTTCTCGAACCCCTAGCCTGAATGGCTCTTTGTACTCTCCATTTAACAGCTTGAATCGCAAGGTTGGTATTTTTGTTTAAATATTTTATTTATTTATTATCACCGTTTTATCATTTTTATAGACTAAATGATGTTTTTAACTGTCATGTCTCATATATGTTCATGATTACAAACATACATGTGGTTTGACATTTTAAAGTAATTAGATGCTGAATTTTTTAACATTTTTATTATTGTATAAACTTGCTGTGTTGAAATTCTCTTACATAGTCATTATAATGCGTTAATAGTTCAATAATGTGTTGTATTCTTTTTACAAGCGTCATCTTACCGATTTATTTGCAAGTTTGTGTGAGTAATAATAACGTGTTTTGGAAGAATGAATTTGAGATCACTGCAATAAAATTCTGCTGACGAGCGGCATTTCTTTTTCACATGCATGCAAACAGAATAGACAGAAATATTATTTTAGTGAACGTGGATTCCCTAATTATGACACAGTGGAACGGCCACTCGGAGACAGCATGTGTGCATACATAGTACCGTAGTATGCAAAAAAAGTCATTATCGCAGCTGCAGGGACAATTATTATCACTATCATTAAATTACTTACGCATAAAATATTTTTCCGGTTTGAAATTCGTTACTCAGCAGTCAATGTTATGCCATAATTCCAAAGCTAATTGCAACCAAGTGTTTGATTTCAAAGTAGTGTTTAAATACACATCTCAACATCCCCAATTGTTTCTTCTTTAATAAACGTTTTCTAACTTATTTGAAAAAGGCACACTTTCCTAGTTGCCATGGCCATTTACTATAAACAAACAATTATGTTCCAAGAAATCAAGCGTACGTGTAAATCTAATGAAGTTAGTACAGTGCATACATGAATAATACACAACGACAAAAATACACTATTGTTTAGTGACACGTCGCCTTTCTTAATGTAATACATGGTGGTTTTTAATTGGTCCACGGCATCTAAAGAAACGCCATGTATGACCTATGCTGATTTCGTCAAAAAATGACACGTCGACAACCACAAGCCAACCCATGTTTAACGTTGTCACATCACACCATTAAAACGGCTGCATGGACTCTTAACTGATTTAGTTCTCGTTTGGCATTGCAGTACTCAGGATATAGGACGAGTAGCCCTGGGCTCATTCTTCGAGAATATAAGTCTCCGTATGGAGACGATATTACTCGAATTTACACTTACAGTTATCTAACAGCAGAGCCTACACAGGGCTACTTGAGGAAGCCTATCGATCCTTATGATAAACCACCAACGTCACCTCATTTTCACCGGCCTCCTAGTAAGTAATCGTCAATTTTTATAAATTATTAGTGCCTTCTCCACTAATTTGCCAAGACCTACCTGCGAAAGTCATACCTTGGGAAAATACAAAATTTATGTTCATAATGTGTTTTTTACATTGCAGGTAATTGTTCGAGAACCAAACTCCAGCTATCGAAACAGGGCTCCAAAAGTGGCATGAAAGCTATGGTTGAGAACCTTGTTTGTGAAACACCACGTCCGCGATCCCCGCACATGAATAATGAAGAACCTATTGAATTAGCACATTTTCCTGGTGCAAAACCACCGAAACCAGATGAAAAACCTAAAATAGAAAGAGACGACTTTCCTGCTCCACCTTATCCATATACTGACCCAGGTATGTTACTACTTACTACTCAACTGAATTACACACCATTTCAATATTTTAGCAACGGGTAAGCTACTGTGTGTTTATATAGATGAATTCATTAATGTTTCATTATATCTACACAATTATGCATAGAACGTCGTAAACGATGGTCCGATTCATGGAAGGGAGTATCTGCTTCTGAGGATGAAGATGAGGCAGACTCAGTCTTTAAACCCGAGGATGACCCAAAGCTAAAGGTAAGCTTCCAAATTCCTTTAAAAAAATGTAGTTTACTGTTGCAAAGAGTACGCAATTTGATTGGTTTCCTTGTGTTGTAAATTATAATAAAAAAAAAATTACTATTAAAATATTACAAACTGCTAGTACTTTTTTCAAACGTACTCTGCATAAACTTACGTATGTGTTGAAACATTTACAGCACCATCACGGAATTTAGATCATCCTAGACCTTGGGAAGAAGATGAGATTGATCGCTGTTCTAGCTACAGATCCTCTGTTGGCCGATCGGTTGGTACCATTCCAGCATATAATGGTACGCTTCTTGTTTAATCTTACTATTGTGACATTACCAATTGGGGAATTCGGTAAAAGGGGTCTTTTCATTTTCCATTTCCACCTCTTCAACAAATTCTGTCAGTTAGCTTAAAAGTTGTCTATTATTGCATGGTTTGCATGAAAAATGTAACTAATAGCATGGCGTTATTGGTGTTGAAGTAGATGCAGTGTTTCACGGTTGAAAATCATGATTTATTTTCTTCTTTTTTTTGCAAAAGACTTCGAAAACTGATAAGTCACACTTTTTCTTACTTTTTTTCTTTACTAACATTTGATTTGAGTTTGCATGTATAACTAATTGTAAATAGTGGTCTCGTCTCTGCGAACAGCGCCTAAACCTGGCTATGGATTGAAATCTGCTACGTTACCTGCCGCTGGTCGAAACGGTGGTCCAGCAGGAATGATTGTAAGTTTTATTTTATTTTTTTGTTGTCTTTTAAGTTTATTAAGTCTTTTTGAGTTATGCAATTGCACCGTTTTTTTGCTACAACTCACATTTCAATTTATTTCACTCTAATCTTGTCTTGCTTTTTAATTTTTTGGTCTCAAATGACTTTCGGTGGTTTGTGCAAAATATTGACATCTCACATTAATATGATATCATTTACGCACAACCCATTTAAGTTACTTCTATACAGGTTTTTTGCTTTTTTCTTCGATTCATTCATTCACTGCCCAACAGAAATATCAGTTTAAACTATCAAATGACAAATGTTTTGCTTGGCACGCGAGCATTTTCATAATTTATAAATGTGTTTAACTCATCACTGGCTCATTCATATTTGACTGCTTACCACCACAGCACTTGAATGTTATTTTTTTAAATTACAAAACAGTGATTATATTATATAGTGATTTTAGTTTTACTGAAAACACTGTAGTTACGCTGCCTACTTGTTAGTAGTTAAAAGAAAAACTAAAACTAAGCTAAAAATTGCAACGTATAACTTGGAATACACATTAGAGTTTTTTTTATTTTAGTGCGCTTAGCACGCACGAATTTGTAGTGTGTAAAAGTATTCAACGTGTTGGAAATTTGCATGCTGTTTTGCGGCTTTTAGAAATTGCAGACGTACAAATATTTTTAATTTGCGTATACAATAGTATATACATTATCTTTGCAATTTAAAAGTCTTACTTATTTTATTAAAGTAATTTATTATACTACTTCATGTAAAACTGTGTGGAGTTTTTCGCTTGGATATATTCGCTTAACTGTAAAACATTAAGTGTTTAGATGAGTTTAGTAGATTTCAGTAGTTATTTACCCTACATTGACTGAACTGTTAGAAAGAGAGATCTGTCAAATTTACCTTAAAAACGAAAAGAGTGGGTGGGGGAACTAACGCTGGGTACGTATGGGGAATTGTATGTAATATTAATATAAAAAATTATCACTACTACATATGGGATTTTATAACGTCTTTAAGTAGCTGGTGAAAAAAAAATGTTTCTTTGTTATTTTGCTGTAACTTATCATAAAACTAGTGGTAAGTTCGCTGAGGCAAGCACCGAAACCAGGCTACACTTTGGCTCCAAGATCTCACACCTTCAGCAGTGTTGGTGGTGCTTCAAGCCAAGCTGCTTTGACCGTAAGATACCCCTTTCAAAATTTCATAAGTAAAAAATAATTTAGAAATTAGTCATATGAGGAGTCAGGGTTGTACAAACTAATTTTCCCAGTTGTACTAAATATATTGGGAGGCTACTTGCTATAAACGTACTATTTAAAAAAACTATTCTGTTTGTGGTTATCAAGTTTATCAGACTCTTTCTTTACTCTTTCTTCATGTTGACAGTTCAAGGTTTCCTCTATTGTCTGTGTATACATGTACAATTATGCGTAGACAGTACAAGCTTAACTGTGCTGGGGTTGGGATTATTAGTGTTTATGTAAATATACCCAATAAGTCGTATTTGTAAAATAAAATTTGTAAACGCTTCAAATGGGTGCTATCAATTTTTCAGAAAACTGTGTGTACAAGTTGGGATAACAAAACATGAATGGACAGCACAACAATGTGAATGAATCGAATCAAGCAAATAATTAATTTGAAACAACATAATCAATTTTGTGGTTTTACTGTACAAATACATATCACGCTGTTTTGAGACTGTTACTCCGTACCGACTGGGAACATTTATCTATTGAATTTGCAATTGATAGGGTCAGAGAATTTTGTTAGCAAACGCAATTGTATGAAAACTGAACAAAGTCGTTTTACAGGTTGTATAAGCGAATTACAAGCCAGTAGTATTAGAGTGAAATAAGGGTGGTGTTAGATACCAAGTTCCAAGCTCAAATTGTAACTACATACTTGATAAGATAGATCTTGTACAGGGACAGTGTTTCATAGCTTACTCTATGCTTTAACAGGCCGATTATCCGTTTGGAGCAATGGGGGAAAAGACACACAGTACAGAATTTAGTAGCGCTCGGTCGGACAGTAAGCAACTTTGTTGAAATGTTTTTTTACCGTTTCTACATTATTATAACCTAACAAATACGTTTTTTTTTAAAAAAAGCTGAACACTTTTTTGTTTCTCTTTCAGTTTCTACTGGATCAATCACAGAAGCTGATCGACGAGCTTTGGTAAGTAAACGAATAAAATTGCCCTCAAAACCAAATTCAGTTTTACACTAAACAACACAAGCAAAGCTTTTGTTGACTTTCTGTGACGGTTCATGTAGGGTGCAGACATTCGAAGTTCTACAACATACACGGGTGGTTTTCGATATCCATCGGCAAGTCCACACCTACGACGATCTTTACCAAATATGACACCAGTAATGTCCACTGAGCCACTTAAAGTGTATCCTTACCATTTACTGATGACCTCCAACTACCGTTTACCGGCAGACGTGGACCGAAATAATTTAGAGGTTGGGAAACATACAACAATATATGCATACTTTTAGATACTTGTAGAATAACAATTGTTATTATTATTATTAAAAAATTGATTTTCATTATGACTTTTTCTGGTTTTCAGCGACACTTAAGCGACGCTGAATTTGACGCCATTTTCCACATGAGTAGGGTAGAATTCTATCGGCTGCCCGGATGGAGAAGAAATGATATGAAAAGACGAGCAAGACTTTTCTAACGACTCATTATTAGAATATATTCATAAACTTTAAAAACCGCTTTACTATTGTAGGTAGAGTTATCTAGTCTCTTACTTTCTCTCTAAGCAAAGCAAAAATAAATACCTGTCAGGTCGGAACGTTTGAATATTTCTAAAATTACCATTGGTGAACATGAATCGAAAAATGCTAAGCAATTACTTGGTTGGTAGCGACAATTATTAGGGCTTAGCTTTACTGTTAAAATTGGGGCTACAAACTTCAACATCAAAAAATATATTGGGTAAGAAATATTTAGTCCTAATACATCACAGATTAAAGAGTTAGACAAGTACATATTATATACAATTTACAAACCCAATAGTATGGTAATTGCTTTCATCTCTCAAATTTCGATAAACACATTGATATCGGCATATTATGCAATTATGTTTGATTTCTTTTACGAGTCCCATATTATAATTTACATGAGTAGTAGTGCTTCAGTCAGACTAACAAAAGTGTGTACGAGTTAATCTAGGCTTCTATCGTATATTTTTTAACATGATCAAAACTACACACTATTTCCCGTATAATTGTTTCAGAGAATTTGTTGTAAAGTATACAGTTTTTTTAAAACTACCTAACCTTGTTGCTTGTCGAGTTGTTGTTACAAAAGATGTTGAACCATTTAGTTTTTTCTTAATGTATATTTGTAAGTTGCTGTAGGCAATGTAAACTTGTATTTTATTTTTATGTTTTGTTTAAGTTTTAGTTAGTATTTCGCGTACTCACCAATTGTTTTGTTTCCTCAGGAACAAGCAAATAAATCCGAAAGAATGCTATTTAATAGGTGGCAGCATAAAAACAACTCTTATTTTAACAAATAATGAGTTGTGTGCTGATCCATCTTTATGTACATAGGCCCTCTTGTGAGCCACCCTAGACTAGAACACTAATATAACGTATTAGCTGTAAGAATAGTTTATAACTAAACTTTAATATTGTTCTACTTTATGGTGGTGTTTAGTTGTTCTGACGATGGTGTAATCAAGTTTAATCGTTGTAAATCTTTTAATTGATACCTACAAAATAACATACTACTTCGATCTATTGAATTTTCTCCCCTATCGTCTAAAAATGCAAAAGTCTTTGCACGTGAAATCAAAATTTTAAACAGACAGTGAAAAAACAGGCCCGAGATTTATTAATATTGAAAATTTATTCCATAATCAAGTTTAAAAATTAGATATTCAGAGATACGGCGATCCAAAAAAAACATAAATTACATGTATGGAATTTAAAACTGTAAAATATATGCAATAGGGACAAATTGGCAAATTGTTATGCAGAGCAAAACTTTAAAAAAATTTCTTTCCAGTCCATTGAGCATAAGCATAATGCTCGCAATTATTGTATCTTCCATTATTTTCTCGTACTTCCAGAAAACAACTCCAAGTATGAGCATTTACCATGCAATTCACCAAAATCTGTAGAGAATATAGAACAAAAGATAATACTTTTTGAAAAAAAATGCAAAGACTCTTCGACATCAACCTATCTGATCATTTTAGAAAAAATACATGAAAAGGCGATTTATCAGAATTTTTATATTGTACAGACAAACGACAGCTGCAATTCCTTCCTAAAGTTCCTATCAATAATGAAAGCGTTTTTCTTCTTATCTCGCCATCAGTAATTTACACTTGAATCCAGCTTTCTTGACGTTGTTTGCAGCTAGAAATTTTGAGTTCATGTAACCACGTTTAGTATGAACGTTTATGCACTACTATTACTGCTACTGTAGATTTGTCGTTTATGAACTAGAGTAATAATACTACGCCCTGTAAGTTAAATTTGTTTTATTTTTTGAATATACTCCTTTTTAGGTAGCACTAACCTATGTAGTCATCATTAACCCAGTCAAGTTTTAAAAGTATTTGAGAAATAGTCATTTTAATTTACCTAGGAATTTCTGTGCCCGAAATAATGAAACTAGGCCACATTTGTATTTTCTTTCCATTATGATCGTTACCGAAAGTTACGTTCTTTGATGCAAAATCGGCGGATTTAAGTAGTGTATCTGAATTTTACTTGTAAACGACACCATTAACGATTCTTTCAAGTATTTTCGTAAGTTCTAAAGTAACAGTTAGAGTAGGTATGTAATGTACATGTAGTTTAGTTTTATGTTTTAGGCTACATAACTAGATGTATGCTTTCTCCAGTTTTAGTTCACCATTGTTGGTGTTAATTTAGCAGCTCATTTAGGAAATTAACTCGATATTTAGTCTGTAGTTAGCTGTAATTAGTTGTAATTAGCTAAGAAAGTGGAAGCTACGCTGATGCGTCACCACAAGGCGAACACAGCATAATATGTTATTTAAAGTTGATAAAAATATATACATAGGTATATATAATAAGAAGAAGAATAACGATAAGCGTAGCTATAAAAATACTTTTAATTAGGAGAGACTGAAGGATACAATCTTTAAGTGGTTCGTTGAGGTATGCATGTATGCGGTTTGTTTTCATTCAAGTGTTTATTTTATTCTTAGATTATTTTAGTTAATTAGTTGCTATACGATGTGTTCTAGAGGTAGCAGTTTTAAATTTTCGTGATTTGGCAACTTCGTATCTTCGTACATATATGCAACACATAATTTGGGAGAGTGAGTTTAACAGTAAGTAATAGTAAGCATTACAATTTTATTATTACTATAATTATCATGAATAGTTACTGTAAACGCTAAGGTACGCTGACCAGTCTACAATTTCACATGAAAAGCCTTGTCTTGTATGTAAACTATAGATAGTACGTGTGCTGTGTGTTTAGAAAATGGCGTCATAAAGCTCCCAGATGCTTTTAAATAGTGGAGGTCTCTATCAGCTATATATGAGTGTTACCAGTATGGATGAGGTTAAAACTGAAAAGCATCTAACTAACAATAAGTGATTGTTTATATGTAGGTGTTTTATAATTTTTTCACTGGTCATCAGTAAAAGGGTTATTGCTAGTATAATTTATTTGAGCCATTTTATGCTACCAAGAAATCAAGTAAACCTTTGATAGCTAAGCGAAAAACTTTTGAATAGAACAACACATTGTTTCGAATAAAAGCCTTTTAGTGTCACTCGACATTTTTAGCGTTCTATAATTGAATTTTAAAAAAGATTTAGGTACATATATATATGTAGGCATACAATACGTATTGTTAATGTTGCAAGCAACACGATAATTACTACTGGTAATGCTAATGTTTTATGAGAGCTGCCAAAAAGAAAACTTTTATACATTTAAATTCTGTAGGAGCTAGGTGGTATATGGAAATATCGATTGTCAGGATATGGTGTATAGAGGATTAAATGTACGGACATACATACAACATAAACTTACTGTTAGACAAAAATACTGAGTTGACTTTTGCCTTAAATTTACCAATAAAAATTAAATATTCTCAAAATAATACACACGAGTAGTTACCTGAAGAAGGTGTTGATAGAATCAGCTACTTATAATGGCTATAATAAATTGGTGGTATGAGTTTTGTTAATTTAAAGAAAGACAAAAAATACAATTTCTACTATCGACTATATAAGGAATGTCTACATTAAGAGATTTAACCATTACGATTATCTCTGTCAATTGATATACAATATACATTATGCTGCGATTTATGACATTTGTCAAAAATGTGAATCAATATCATGATTAATTGAATAAAAATTTGCTGCTGCTATGAGGATAATAATAATATAAAAGATTTGTAGTCGTTTTTTTTATTTTACCTACACATCACACATGCAAAAGTAAAATTTGTGTCTGGGTGCGTGCGTTTAACCTGTGCGTTTGTGCGCGTGGGTTAAAGACTAAGAAAAAATATATCATTGGAAGTGTGGAAAGAATCAAGCATAATATTATCATTTAACACAGACCCAAAAGACTAGTTCAGCACTCTAAACTACATGGATAAAAATACTATTATTGTTCAATGCTCCAAAACTATACGCTTGGGATGTGCAATTTTCCTTTACTTTGGTAACTTGCACACTTGCACACTATTAATAGGCATGTATGTTAGATGCGACAATAACATGTTTTTTAACTATAAACTGAACTCGTTGAATTTCGTCGAATTTCATTCTAGAGAATGACATGTGGTGACCCCTGTTTTGCTAAAAGGTATTTCAACCATTGTATAGACCTTAAAACTATTTATAAATTCCATTCAGGGTTAAAATAGCACCGAACGTACGTCATTTACACTGGCGCCTATCACCATTGTCGTCAGTTGTGGTTAACACCACTGGGAATTTATAAAAGACATGTGGTTCAAGTAAAGGAAACCTTTGAAATAAAAAATGTTGCTACTTTTAGGGTTTTATACTTAAAATAACTCGGAACTTTAATTAAAATTATTTACATATATTTAGATTTCGTTTGTCTTTTTTACATTCAGACAGAATTAACGTAAAACCCATAGGCAGTTGGAATATTTGTAGGAACTGCAGTGCTAGCTTTCAAAACCGCAATTCATATATCCTACTTCATTCATGTATATAATACGTCAAATATAGTTTACACATGTCGTATTTACTTTAGAATTTTTAAATTTGTCAAACAACGTCAATCCACGCTCAAATGACCAGTGTAGAGGTAAATTAGCAGCAAAATAATATATAAAATAAACAAAAATACCTATACAACGTTACATACTGATATCGTTGTATAAAACCAAATGTAATCTACACGAGTACAATTGTTATCCTTTGAAGGCCACACTGTATGCTATGGTCAAAATTTGCTTTCTATTTTCCATTTTTTTAAAAAATTGCAAAAAGGAGTAATATAGCCACTTATAAATTACTTTTACTACATTTTGCATAATACAAGTTAAGTGCAATTTTCAATCTGCATATAGTTCGCGACAATGCAGTTAGTAACCGTCATAATATTTACTAGCATTTTAATAAATAAGGGCCAGTCAATAATAATTCGAAACGATATTACTGATCGATGCCTTCATATTGGACTGTTAGGAAGAAACAACAAAGAGAGTTTATATGCAACATCTTGTACTTGGAACACTGCAGATGACAGGTAGGCGTATTTTTTGTAAACTATTATTATTATTATCGTAGTCACAAAAAGTTTTTACTTACATATGTAGTGTCATTGCTTATTATTATTTGAAAAAAATGTATTAATAGCCAAAGTCATCCGCATGAAAATCTTGAAATAATACCGGCATTTTATGAGGAAAAGGACAGGGACCAAGAAAATTTGACGTTTCATATTAAAAAAGATGCAAATAATACCGAAACAAATACATGTTTGTCAACAATAAATAATCAACCTGGAGTTTCTCACGATTGCACCACTTCCGAAGCGTCGTTTTTTCTTGATAATGCCAAACAAGACAATTTCAAAGGAATACTGACAACCAAACTATCATTCAAAATCCGTAACGTTGCTGGAAAATGTTTAGCTGTACAGCCAGGACAACCATTTCTAAAATTTAAGGCCTGCTTGCCCCAAAAGGGACTTTTTCAAGTTTGGTCAGTCTGTCGTCACAATAGAAAGTGCGATGTTGATTTTGCGTGGACACCGAGAAGCATTACGTTTCCTCAGAACAACACTACTGACAATCAAACTAAAGATGACAAGATTGCTGAAAGTGCTCATAAAAATGATTTGACACATGCGACTAATGTTATGGAAAACAGTAAAAAGAAAGATGGTTCAAGAAACACAATTATCAATGAAGTTTTGTACACAATGCAAAATGCCGAAAAGACATACAATGGAAGTGAACAGTATTTAATGAACGGTATCGCTGCATTTTACACCGCTGAGGATGTATCAAAGGCTCAATCAGTACTTTTGAATATATGTCAAGAGGAAAATATCAAATGCAGTCAATGCACGCAGTGTAGAGAAGTTGATGGTTCCACAAACACAACTGTGGAGTGGATAATGAGATGGATGACAGAATGCAATTTACCGTCACATGTAAAAATGTTTTTATCGAACGACATGTTTCAGGTGCCCCATTATTTGTTTCCTTCAAATGATCCATCATATTTTCAAGCACTGCCTTCCATGGAAAAGTATAAGCAAATCATTACCAATTTAAAGAAATATTTAAGGGAGTTGGAAGCGAGACTACATGAACATGACAAAGGAAAACCCCCGACAAATAACTCACATGAAGAATTAAATAGCTCAAACTCGGTTAACGCGTCTGAATCAGATAAACTTCATTACGTTAAGCCTGTAGTGGGTAATAGTAATGCATCGTCGCACAATCAAGTGATGAACGCAACTCAGGACTACGTGTCAATTATTGACGTTAGACTATTTAATGGATAAAAATTTAAACATCTAATAAAAGTAGTAAATATCAATATGGTAATATAACTAACTACCTGTTTATGTTGTGATATTTCGTTGACCTTAATAAGGTGATCGGTAAAGTTTGTATACAAGCACAAATACTTTATGTCAAAACAAGTCCTATTAAAGAATTAAATGGTCGTTCAATTTGTCCATTTTGGAAATTTTGTAAGCATTTATTTATACAGTTTAATAAGTAGCTTTACAACATGAATTTACAGAATTAATAATCATGGTTACCTATCATAGTATCTTCATGATTTAGAATTTATGACAGTACTCACAGAGTCGACGAAAGAATAGCATTTTTTAGAGTAACATTCGTTGCAATCATACTTTTTATGAATATGTCGAATATGTGAATAGTACCTTGATGAATGAGAAAAACGCACAAAGCAAACCGGACATTGATGGGGCCTTTCACGCGTATGAGTGTTGAGATGATTTTTGAGCTCACTTTGAGTTAAAAACCTTTTATCACAGTAGGTACAACTTCTGGTCTTCTCAGTATGTCGCATTGAATGCAGTTTTAGTTGTTTTTTGGTAATATATTTCCTATTGCACTGTTTGCACTGGTATTTCAACCGGGCCAAATTGAGATGGAATTTCTGCTTTGTTGAACGGTATTCAACAAACCCTTCTTCACAGCTTCGACACTTGTATCGCAATGCTCCATCGGAAGGGTTTGCATGGTTGATATTCACTGACAACCATTGGTTTTCTGTGATTTTGAAAGATTGCATTCACGCTTAACTTTAAAATATACAACTTTACTTTTACTTTTAAATTCTTTTTTTTTGAGAAATCTGGTTACAATGACTAACCTGGGGGGTCATCAAAACCTGGAGGACGCACGGTAGAGCAGGGTTTAAAACAAGCTCTACCATTTCCGTAGTTTATCCACCAAGGAAGACAAGACCATAGTTCTCCTGTAATGAAAATAAGCATCCAATTACAGAGGTTTGGTAAACATTTAAGCTAAAAATAGTCCAATTAACTGTTTGAAAAGTGTATTCAATGCATGGCCTCATTCGCCCTTCTTGGTATACAACGGAGTAACACATATTGTATAGCATAAACTTGCATTACTGCATCAACCATCATTTTATGCAAAAATGGGGCATTGAGGTACATGCTGAAAACAGCACCTACACCTACGGTAGGTACGTTGTACGTTCTGTCAGACACTCTTTCATGCTATTTGGCCTCTATATGGTCATTTGCCAGCTAACTACATTAAAATCCTATTAGTTAAACATTAAACGAATACATGATGGGTGATTACTCATCATCAAACAGCACGGGTGAAAGCAAGGGGGTGGGTCACTTCTCACTGGTTCTTGGCGCTGTGGAATTTCAGGAATTTGAACACACTCTTCTTCAATTGTTGTAGTAGTTATTTCAGGGATCCAAATGTTTTCCCCGCCTGCATCCGAATATTGCAAATCCTCGACGTCTTCTTCAGCCTCATCTATTTTATCCGGAATGGATGGTAACGACTCTGATGAGTTCTCGTTGTGCAGTAAATTGGTACGTTGCAAAGCTGATCGAAGAACGGGATGATCTATCACTTCAACCATAACGTTTTCTGCACTCTCTGTTTTCTTTGCCCATTGAATACAACTGACTCGTACAGCTGCAACCGCACCTTTCCTTCCCATATCCAGTTTTTCTTTGTTCAAACGACCTTCATCACCACCACTACCTCTAGCCAAATCCAATACTCCTTCGTTAATGGAAATGTGATGCAATTCATCTTGACTCTGTTTATGCTCGTCCTCTTCAGCATCATCCATGTTCTCTTTCATTGCTGTAGATTTATTTGCACATGCCGAGTTTCGTACGTGTACTGGACTAGTATTATCATCGACGGCTTGTGCCACCGCAAGCGAACTCACCGAGTCATCATCGTGAAGTGACCCCATACTTTCACACTCAAGCTGGCCCTGCTTTTCCATTGAGGTTCCGCCGGTAGAAAAATCAGTTTGCATGACCTTCTCTGCTTCTTTCATGTTGACGTTTTCAGCAGTACCAATACCATCTACTTGTTCGCCTGTTGATGTATATACGCATGAGTGTTTTTCAGCCTCGTGTAGAACTAACTGCAAAGGTTGCTGTTGACAATTTTTTACTACTGCTTCAGTTGATTCCTGTGATGATGGTAGACGAGGCAACGTAAGTGTAATCTCACACGCGTACTTAATATAACCATGGTGGTGATTTACACTATTGTTGCATCCTCCAACTGATGATGTTTCAATTTCAATTTCTGTTAACAAGACAAGTAAATTATAGAAAAACATAATAGTTTATTGACTACGAGGTTAGAAATATTAGTAGTGTGCTTGAGTATCGACCTTCTGCCACGTGTCCCTGTGCATGATTCTCCGATTCAATGAAAAACGGCATTGCGTCTGCAATACCAGTCATTGTGATTCCT